>JAFBJS010001532.1:0-28760 GCA_016785265.1 Paraplagusia blochii
AGAGAATTGGGTGAAAAACCTTTCCAACAGAACTCTCACCCAGCCAGAAGAGGATATTTTGGCCAAAGGGCTGAACTTTGCAGTCTCTCCGGCCCACATCCCCACCGTTGACCTCATCACAACCACAGAGACAGCCATCAGAAACAGCAGGATGAGCACCACAGAAGCCGAACAACTTAGGCTAAAAGTCACCGCTGCGCTCCGTGTGACCAAAACCACTCCAACAATGACGGTAACGACCCATCAATACCCACCCAACGACTGGTATCACACTTCACAGGTATCCCCAGGTCCACCCAACAGGAGGGACTTGAAACACCTCTTCCTCCCCACTCACAGCATATAACTTCTGTTACTCCCCATTAACAGTTAGAACTGAAGAAGCCTCTTGGATGAGAGGTGAAACGTTTTCCAAAAAACTGAACGTCCAGTTGCCTAGCTAAAGTCTTTTACCTTGACCATGACCTGGATGACTGAGAACCTGCATCGACAGATTAAGATGGTTTGGACATGTTCAGAGGAGGGACAGTGATTATATTGGGAGAAGAATGCTAGACATGGAGCTACCAGGTAAGAGACGAAGAGGAAGGCCAAAGAGGAGATTGATGGATGCTGTGAGGGAGGACATGGAGGGGGTTGGAGTTGTAGTTGAGGATGTGGAGGACAGGGGGAGATGGAAATTGTTGACTCGCTGTGGCAACACCTGAAAAACGGGATAAGCCGAAAGAAGAAGAAGACTTTCTTTATTTAATGATAGTCCAACAGTCTTCCAAGAGCAATGTATCATTCATGATACTCCATGATACTCATGGAAGAAATCTATGTACTCCTGATCTTTTATGATCTTTCAACAGTCACAGAACTAAAAAGGTTCACTGGTTTGTCTTGCTTCATCCTCATTGAACAGAGACCAGGACTGTAGAAGACATTTTTGACAAATAGCTGTTACCATATTTACATTCCGAGCTGTGGAGACTGAGGAGAGGTGGAGAATAGAGTGGAGGCAGGGTGGAACAGCTGGAGAAAAGTGTCTTGAGTGATCTGTGAAAGATCAGTGTCAGCTTAGGTGAAGGGAAAGGTTTACGGGATGGTTGCGAGACCAGCCATGATGTATGGATTAGAGACACTAGGAATAGACAGAAGACAGGAGGCAGGAGGTGGAGGAATTAAAGATGCTGGGGTTCTCTTTAGGAGAGACAAGGATGGACAGGATCAGGAATGAAGGGAGGTTTGTAAAAAAAAGCTAGAGAAGACAGATTGAGATGGTTTGGACATGTTCAGAGGAGGGACAGTGGATACATTGGGAGTGAGGTAGGATTTGGAGGTAGATGGAGTTAGAGTAGAAGAAACAGAGAACTGGGAAAATCCTGATTTGCTGTGGAAACCCCTTAAAAGGAAAGAACTAAAAAAAAGTACGTTACTGTAAAAACAATATTCCTAGTAAAGATGTCCAACTTCTTGGAGATATCCTCAACGCTGATGTTGTCTTCTGATTCCTATATACCGATACCGATACACAGTAAGAAGCCTTTTGGGTTAAAGGGAGAGGACACACTAACGTATCTGCATTGAAGATAATTCACTTTCAATTTCATATTCACTGCAACACTCATTATGATGTGTTTCGTGTCACATCATCTGGGTAAAACAATCATTTCATAACATAGCAACTCTTACTGATTCTTTCTAATAATGCTAATATTAGCATATGTTAGCATACAACCCTAGTTCCTAGTCATTTACAAAACTTTGAATTTTTTTTGAGGACATTTTTAAATAATAATAATTCAATTATATGGATTGGTCATAGATAAAAACAGGTCTGAAACACACATGTTGGATATGTAGCGGCTGTTATTTGTCTCTTTATTTCAGCATTTCACAGTACGTATTCTGCAATCTGTCTATATAAATCTATATTTAATGTTATTTATTGCTTTCTGGAGCTCATTCTGCATTGCCATGGTCCTCTGGCTGGGGCACGTCCAATGGAAATGAGCTTTTTGGTTGCTAAAATTGGGTTAACATTGTCATATTAAATGTTGTGATATCAAATGTTTTATAAATAATAACAACAATAATAATAATAATAATAAAAAGAAATATTTTGTCATATTTAGGAGCGTTAACTCGTTACTCGTAATCGTTATCATCCAAAATGTATTATTTTGGCTACAGTTGGGTATATTTACATTTTTGTGTTAAATAATAACTTAAACAAATTTGTGACGATTACAAAATAATGTTGCGATTACATAATTGATCTCATGATTAACATGATTAGAATCACAAATAAACAAGAGTATAGCATATATTGCAAATTAGTATATAATTACTGTAAATTGGAATTAATTTACATTTTCGTGCCCAAATGTCCACCGAGGTAGACTGTCCTTCCTTCTATAACAAACAGATGATATATATAAAAAATAAAAGGTTTGTCATGTTTAGAAACGGTAATGTTGCAATCCACAAATCAAGCAATTAATCACAGTTATTTGTGAATAATCATCATTAAAAGGTTGATTATGATCATGATTGTGATCATAAATAATCAATCATGTGATGAAATAATTAACAACTCCCAGCTACTTTATGATGTTGATTTTTTTTTCAGCCTATATAACAATTATTATTTATTGCACCTTATTTTAAACTAAAATTGTAAATTTCTTGTGAAGATTTACTCCATTTATATGACACGGTATCACAGGAAGGGCACCTACTTATGTTGTGTCAATTTTAGTGTTTTAGTGTTTGTGTTAATTTTAAACCTGAGTTGTTATACCTGCTGCCGCTGCTGTGTTGCTTGGTTGCATCGGGCTGCACAGGGATCACTTTAGCCTCCTGAAACCACCAGCTCCGAGATTGCAGAGCAGATATTAGAGCAGACTTACGCGTCTGTAATAAAGACATGATCAAATAACACATGATCAATGAGGTTTGTTTAACAAAAAAAAAAAAAAAAAAAATCTTCTGCCTCTCGTGTCACTCTCTCTCTCTCAGTCACTCCCTTCGCCACGTAAACTAATTACCGGCCTGCGAGGAGACCTGCGGTGAAAGCATGAATGAAGGGATGTTACTCTGCCGTATGACAAATTAGTTCATCAAACCAATTAACATTCTCGCTGTCGCTGCTGCTTAAAGTCTTGTGTGTAATTATAAGTAGTAGGATAAACAACAAAGTGGTGATTGTGAGAGAATGTGGGCGCTTCTCTTCCAACGTGCCCCGACCGCGTGGAGGAGACAATGTGAAGTCGTTAATAATGGCCTGCAGCCACCTAAAAGAGCGACAGGGGACTCCTGCAGATTAATGGAATCCTAACTGGCACACAGAGCAATTTATAGACCAACATGCAGGATGTTACGACCCAAATTCTGTCCATTACAGAAAACATCTCTCGCTCTCTCTCTCTCTCTCTGCCACCACTAGCCTATTTATGTCATCCAGTTTCCATGGCTACCATGCCATAGATACAATCTAAAGCACACACAGGTTTCCAAGTGTAACATCAACTTTGTGTAGCGGAAAGCCAAAGAAAGGAGGAATGAGAGCAAATTAAAGAGAGCAAAAACAAACAAACAAACAAAAAATACAAGGCACATTAATGTCTTTAAGTTTTGCAGATCTGCTCTAGAATATCTTCGTACGTTCCGTTAGTAATGCACTATAAAGAATCTTCAATTGTCTTATTGTGATTGATTTAATGTCCATTTGTCTAGCTATATGCCGTTTTACAGTGTCCAATATTGAGTGAGCCAGTCATTTTTGATATTGATACCCAATATTTGCATAGTTGTGTGATATCAGTAAGATTGCGTTTGTTTTTTTTCAGAAATCAGATAACAAAATGTCCGGGTGCTGAGACACTTACCTCAATTTTGGGGACAAACACAGCATATATTGATATCGGAAAATAAGGGTTTGCTCATTTACGATACCGATATCAACTGAAAGCGGGATATGCAACTAATTAGGCTAAATAAGTAGTAACAATACATTTCATTGGGCGTTGTTACAATGAAAATACATAATAAAAGCATAAGTACACTAATATCGGCCAATAATATTGGTTTGTCAATATCAAGCTCAAAGTCAATCCTTTGTTTTGAACAATTCCAGTACTTTTACTCATAATCACCATATTTGTTTACAATGCAGCCACGCACCGAGATACAAGCTACCTGACATACCTGTTTTCCAGGTGAACTGGGATCGGAGGAAACTAAATTTTTTTTTTCTGAATTATTATAACTTCATATTATCAACATATTTGTAACAAAAATGTAACAGTTTGGACTATATCAGCAAAGTAGAATATCATCCAAAGTGCTTACACAATAGCCTCAAAAGTTAATATCGAACTTGCCTAATTGTTATAAAAGCGCTTAAAATAAAGAAGCAAGGCTAGGTCGATTTCAGCTTTCCCTTCGACAACGAGAATCCGATAACAGTGCCCCTCGGTAATGGTGGTATCACACATAGATTCTGAGATGCTATCCCAGTTTTTAGGGGGGAAACAGCATCCCTTATCGGTAGCAGAAAATTAAGTCTTAAGTTAATACTAGGCAACACTCTCTTGTTCTAAGCTGCTTAGAGCAGGGGTGGGCAAACTTTTTGACCTGCGGGCCACAATTTCTCCTAAAAATTGGACACGGGGCCGAGTCAAGAGCAGAGAGATGGAGCGTTCGTGTAAGCTAAGATAAATGGCAAGTAAAAGTCATGTATCAAACCCAAAATACTAAATTTCTTTATTATGTCATCTACTGGGAAAATGCAGGCATTGTAGGGAAAAGTCAGAAGTTTAGTTATAATATAAATAAATTATTTAATTTGGACAGGCATGGCGGGCCGCATTAAAAGGCTCAACGGGCTGCATGTGGCCCCCGGGCCTTAGTTTGCCCACCGCTGGCTTAAAGGATGATTTAAGAATTCTGTATAAAGAGAAACTATTCCACAATGAGGCAGTTGCACACACATCCGAAGCAATCTGGAATAGCTAAAGTAAACACTTAAATCCACCAAAGAAGAATCAAACACAACTCATCCTGCATTTTCCTTGTGGTTCCTCCACAAAGAAGACAATGACTCATTGTTTTCTCGTGTAGCTGCAAATTGGCAGCGCAAGTGAAAAGTAATAGAGAGAATGAAGTGAAAAAAATAAATAAATAAGGAAACAGAAGATGAAGAAGACGATAAAAAAAAACACAGAACACAGAAGCCCCAGTCAGCAGTTAATTCGCGCCTGATGTGAAATGCAAACCCTCTCAACCTTTTGTTACAGCTCAGCGCTGTCTGGTCTCAGGGCAGACGCAGCTTTTGTAACTCAATCTATTTCCACGGCGATAAATCATTTCAGCCCTGTGTAGCGGATCAATAATGCAGCATGACATCATGAGCGCTCACATTCACGCTGGACACTGATATACTGTAAACTGTGAGCTCTTTGTCTCCGGAAAAACAACCTCTCGGCTCCTGCGTCATTTCGAACGCACGGCGGGCCTATTGCACCATCTGTCGGCCCGAACGAACACTACACCCGTAACTTCGCGTTACGTAATCGTGTACAAACGGCAAAATACTCATGATTTCGAGGTGATTTCCAACCGACTAATATTTTGAACACCAGAAAATACTTAGTATAACTTAACATTACTAATCTGAGATGAAATACATGTATGTTGTATGATACAAGTTACATCAAACAATATTACTATACAGGTAGCAAAATATATTCTTAAATCAGGCTTAAATTTGCTTCTTAAAGACAAACTTTGACAAATAACAACCTGCACTTTCACCATTTGTTTTATTTCATAATGCCATGTTGACTGTCACATACTGCTCTGCATGACTTTATTGTGATATCTTAAAAAAAAAAAAAAAACAGATGAGGGGAAAACAGATTTCTCCCTTTTGCAGTTTCAAGAGTAAAATGTGTCTCGTCTTTACTTAAAAATATGTGTAAATTAGATTTTTTTTTTTTTTCTACATGGCCAGATGAGAAGTAGCAACTGTGCAAAACTACTTGAGGGATGAAGAAGACCGCAAAAACAAAACAAAAAGAAATACATTGTGATCTTCTCTCATCAGGACATGCTAATGGTTTGGATCTGAAGCTGGTGGGAAATGTTCCATTCGTCATTATATGTACATTCCACGTTTTCATCAAGTGTCCGTTATCTCTCTTTTTAGCTTCCGTTCCCACATCATATATTAAACGAGCACTTAAAATTCAGGCAACTCCTAAGGCAACATGTGAACTAAAAACCGACTAGTTTCCTTATAGAGAAGCACAGGCCAATCTATGAATGCCTGTAGGAGGCGCATGTCCCCACCGGCTGGTAAAATATGTCCTATCACAGCTATCATACAAATTGATCTACTGGATATAAAAGACAAAAACATCATCACACAAAACAATACTGAAAATCAAATAAAAAGGGAATCCACAGCTCTCTTGCTTTTTCTTTCTTTTTTTTTTTCCATTCCGGGAAACTCTGGAAAGCAGTTCTTTCCGTTTTAAAATGTAAAGAGCAGCTTTTGCCAACGCTCAGACTCGCGCACGTCATTGTCAAGTACGTTTGGTCTTCAAGCAGATGACTCGCTCAGAGGAGGTGTTGGGGCCGTGAGAGATAAATAGGTTGTGAGGATGAGGAGGTGAAGGCGTGTCTTGCATAACAGGGATCCCACAGACTGAGACTGGAGAGGGGTTCAAACATCCGTGTTTCTTGAAAACACATACAGCTGTCTGTTTGACTTTTTTTTTTTTTCCTCCTCTCTCCAAGAGTCTCGTCTGGATTTTCACATTCTTGAAGGATTGTGTGACCGACTGGCTTTTGAGGACACACCACCCGCTGACCAGGCAGCCCCATGAGCCCCAGGAGCAAAAAAAAAAAAAAAAAAAAAAAAAATAGGGAAATCCCTGCAGTTTCTTGGTCTGCCCTCACACATGCTCTCTGCAACTAGTGGATGGGTTCAGAGGCAGGGTAGAGGAGGAGCAGGAGGGGTGCGGTGATTGTTTGGTCTGTGGTCAGTGACTTTCACACACAGTGATGATGAATGTGCAAATGTCTGTGCACAGGACAGAGGGTCGTCCTGCTGGAAACATTGCTTCTGAAAAACACCATGCAGGAGGATTAAGGTCCCTTTACAGGCCCGACTGAGAGTGTGTGTGCGTCTGTGATTGTAGGTGCATGGGTGGGTAGTGTTATAGTGCAGGGGCGTGGGGGGGGAGTGGTGGAGGTGGCTCGGGGAGGGAAGGTTTCCTTCGTCTGTGGCTTCATCACGAAGTCCCCTGCCTCTTTTGTTGCTGTACGCGGATCAGCTCCAGCTGTTTTTTGCAACTCTGGTAGAATGTGGACAGACTCTTGTTCTCCTCCAACAGCTTCTTGTGCTCCTGCACCAAACGGGATGTGTTCTGCTGGTCCTTCTCATCTTGGTCCAGTTCGGCAATCAGCTCCTTCCTACGCAGACACACACACACACACATTTTAAACTCTTAGCAGGCATCTTTCTACTACTGATGCACTGACACAAAAAACCATATTAAGGAAACTAGGGTCGAAAACTGAAACCCGAAACACAAATTTTGTATATCAATTATTGGCAGCTTTGCAGAGCAACAAAGTGAATTTAAGTAAATTGCTAGGTAACTTTCCTGCTTTGGTCCATGTCTGCATCCAAGTAATTGTTTATACAAGTGCTTCCCAATCTTTTTCTGTTACCCCCAGCAAGAAAAAAACAATTTGTGCCCCCCACCCCACCATCCACTCTCCGCCGCAACCATAAATTACAGCATTTGTCTATAAAATAGTTATATAGTCTGCATAACATCGTATCCTTGTTAACATAAAGAAACAAAAAAAAAGAGCTATAGTTCAACTTACAAGGATGTGCAATTACACTTTATTGCAAAGTGTTACACTTTATGGGTCACACACGGCCCCCTCAGCATCGCACCGCGCCCCCCAGGGGGGCCAGCCCCACACTTTAAAAACCCCTGGTTTATACGTTCAAGTACAGTTGAAACAAAGCGTCATCTCCCGTAAAGCTGGCACCCCTCAAATGCGGCCAGGCCACCTTCAGAGTGCACTTGGCAGCCATGGGACTTGTCTAAAATGTGGCTTATCTTCAAAAACCAAGTAATATTCTACAGAACCTGGTGGTGGAGTCTTTAGTGACCATACTGTCACAGCACCAAGGCCAAGATCTCAATCAATCAATTTTTATTTATATAGTCCACATTTACAAATCAAATTTGTCACATAGGGCTTTACAGGGTTGGTAACATCCTCTGTCCTTAGACCCTCAGCCAGGGTAAGGAAAAACTACAGAGGAAAAAAAACCCTTTTAACAGGGAAAAAAAACACTAGAAACCTTAGGGAGAACCACAGGAGAGGGATCCACTCCCTGGACGGTCAGACAGTACAATGGATGTTACCAGATGCATAAAAATACAATATAATAAAACAAATACAAAAGATGCAACACATAGTCAAATTTTAAGATCTGTGTTTGTATTTTTCCCACACATTCGGCAAATCGCTATTCGTGAATCTTTTGCCGATGTATTGACATTTCAGTCAAGCCTGCACGGGCTGTTGGTATTAGCTGGTTGTCATAAGTTTCCGTTTAGGCTGTGCTGTATTGGTGTTAGGAGTATTTTGGCCAAGAACTAAAATTGCACTTTTTTTTGGCAATTTTTGACCGAAAATTTCATTCATTTTTAAATGAAACCAAACAAAGTTGGGTCTGCAAGGCCCCTGGTTTGAATCCCGTCTACCCCAAGTTTACCGCTGAGGTGCCCTGGGCATGGTATTGTCCCCAGACACTGGTCCTTGAGCGCTGGCTGAGCTAGCTGCTCCCTGCTCACTATGGTGATGGGTTAAATACAGAGGCGTAATTTCCTAAATCAAAGCAATCAACTTAAATGTAAAAGCTCAGGTCGCAACACAACAACACTTTGTTCTAGTTAAAGACTGGTTAGTGAATGTGTTCTTACTTTCTCTGGATCAACAAGGCGATCTCAGTTTGCACCTTAAGATATTCCTGGGCCATTTTACAGTGCTGCTCAAACACCGCCATGGACTCTTTGGAGTTAGGACACGGAGCAAGGGGCTGAGGAGAAAATTAGTTAAAAACACAAACCACATGCGTTATTTAATATCTACAATAAATTATTATCATTTTGTGCTGCCAAAAGTAAAGGGTTTTTCGTTAACACATAAAAAGGTCAATGATAAAATCAGAAACTGTTGAGTGATTTTTTTTTTATTAATTTATTTAACTTATTTTTATTATTTAACAACTTGCAGCAGATGTTCCAATCAGTTTCTTTTTTTCAACGTGTTATATGTGCCATATAATTTACCTGCAGCTGGTGATCCAGGGTCAGATAGGCCATGGGAATGGAATTGTCCGAGCCGTTGGTGTCTAGGAAACAGTGTGTCAAAATTTGATTTATTACCACAGGAGGTCTATTTAAATGTTAAAAAAAAAAACAAACAAAGGTAATTCTGGAGCAGGCTTGTCCAAAGGACAGTGCCCGGCTGTGACCTGCAGTCAAATTTTATAAGACAAGAAGCCTGTCGTAAACTGCCCTGAATCTCAGATTCCTATTTTTCTTTTTTTTGGTACATTAACAAATTTATGGTAGAAATTCACTTTCTACAGTAGTAAGGTGAAGGACAGTCCCTTCTTATTTTCATTTTGGCTTGTCCCTTATATAGGGATAGAAAATAAAACATTTTGCATCTATGTATCCTCTGCTCTAACTCAAACTCCTCCATCTCTGCATCCATCAATCTCTTCGTCTCCTACCTGGTACCTCCACCTCTAGGATTATTCCATTACCATCTAAATCTAGCATCTCTAGCTTTTTCTCAAAACCTTTCTGGCTGTGATGCAGGTAAAAAAAAAAAAAGGCGAGTATATTATACTCAATTTGTTTGTTTATGAATATATCTTCCCAACACTTGAATATTTAGAATATTTGTACTAGTTATTGTACTAGTTGCAAGCTGTGCAGAAAGTAGGACTCATTATGTGATGTACACTGATAAGTACTTCTGCTGACACTGCTCCCTATGACAAGTTAAAAACAGGAAGGTGCAGCGTAAGCACCACAGCAGCAGTACAGCACCTTCCAAAATTCTTTTGTTTCTGGGCCAGTGTAACAAGCAAAATGCTCAGAAGTCTGATACTTGAGAATGTGTCTTAGATTTTGTGTTTATGGGGTTTCTGCAGTTGGCAGACGGCAACACTAAAAATTCCCCGTGCAAAATGCATCCATGCTACAAACAAATCCAGCTGTTTAAGAGTAAAATGGTGCAGCAGAATCGTCATTCAGAAACCCTTTCTATCACAGTGCTGATGTGACAGTCCCAGTACCTGCAGGGTCCTCAGGGGAAAAGTATCCTCTACTACTTGACTTATCAGGTGGCATCCTCACACCAGGACTGGAAGACCGGCTGCTGTTCCTGCTTCCCTGCAACGTGACGACAAACCCCACTGTTAGTCTTCTGGGAATGTTTAAACCACCCACAACAAAACAAGCAAACAAAACCAAACAACAAAACTAGAGCTGATTGTAAGAGCAGAGCTCCAAAATTGTACTGCGACACGGACCGGTTAGATGTCTCATACTATGTTCACAGGCAGGTCGTTAAGTTGTGGCAGATTAAAACAACCTAAAAATTTAATTTCCAGTGTTCTGAAATATTTTCCTTCCTATAAAATCTTCCTACCCAAATTACCTGTGCATGGGCACAACAAGGATTCCTTAAGCGCACACGGCCTATAACTTTCTGCTACCAGACTGGTATAAAAAGTTTAAATCTTGTATCAATACCTCAGCTTCATTGAGTTTATTGCTGTTGTCTTCACTGAGAAAAATATTTCCTAATCCAATCTAGTTCCATTATTGATGATGGCATCCTAACCATTCTTTTGTTCTTTTGTTGATATGGGTATGGATCAAGTGGAAGTAATAGCCAGACTGGGCCAAAAGGAAACATTATTCCTCTGCGTCCCGGCATCAATTCACTCACAGACCAGTGGCGGTCTTCATCTCAGTGGTTGCGGACCACTGCTTTAAAAAAAAACAACTATTTTTTTGTCCTATTGTCCTATTTTTGTGTGGCTGCATTAACAAGACACAAACATATACAAATTGTATTTAAAGAAAAAACATCTCTGTATACTGCTTAGACAGAACAGAGAGACAAATATGGTCAGGTAGATGTTTGCCTTTTGCATCTAAATCCATCAAAATGTGGTTGAGCCGTTGCCCTTAACAACATAAATCACTCTTCAGTGCCTCCCATTCTACCGTCTGTCAGCTCATAGGTGGAGCAAAGATAGGCGGAGTGATTGGATATTAAGGGCATGTCATTATGCCCACGTGTTAAAATTAGGTAAATGTTAATACAATTATCTCTAAGTTTTACAATGACATCACAGTCATAATTCTTTTATATATTTACATACAAATCCTGAGTAGAGAACTTCTCAAAACTATTAAATTTTTAATTAAACATTGAGTAAAAATTTTATTACAGGCTATTATATAAGGTATCACTTTTTAAGTTGGCATCCTGCTTCTAATAAGTGGATTTGGACATACATTGCACATCTAAATAAATGATTTGAGCCATTTAATAAAAAAATAAACCTGTACATTACTAGTTGATATAATAAAAAGACTACACACATCTTTTGCGAAAAATATTCAGACAATCGAGAATAATCACACGCAATCCATTTAAAGAAAATAACAAACAAACAAAAAATACTACCCCCCATTTGCTTCACGTTGCGGAATTGATTGTTTATCCCGCTGAAGTACTGTAGCTCGTCTTACCTGGCTGGACTCTGTGCTGATGCCTGGCAGATCCTGCACTGATCGACGTCTCTGTGGCTCACATGTGGCTGCGGGCAGGAGGGACAGGACAGCAGAGAATGGGATTAGGAACAGTTTTGTGGTCAGTAACAGTGGGGGCTCAATTTGGGATCGCTTGTGGGCAGGAGTAGACCCAGACAAACAGGGCAGCACAGAGACAGCTGCACTGATTTAACCATTTGCATTCTGGCCTGTCGTCATGTGCCGCGGCATGCCTGGAACGTGACCGCAGAGCTCGAAGCACTCAGACGCACCGCAAACGTACACATCAATCATCTGAGAGCAAATCTATTTTCGAAAATAGCTCAGGCCGCTGATGTGAGGGGTTTGTAGCGACTGACTGGTTTGGGTTACAGACCAATGGTGAGATAAGGACAAGGTCCCCAGGACTTGGTAGATACTGTTTTACCATGTCATCAATCAATCATCAGTTGAGCATTATAACAACATCACTGAATTCTAATGAGGGATCAAGAGAAAATTAGATAAACCAGCTTCTACAGTACAATATCAATCTACCAAAAATATGAAAAAGATATTTGAGCAACTAATACAGGATCATTTGCTCCAAGTTATATACAATATCAGTTTTTGTTGTATAAAAATGAAAGTTTAAGAATGGGATTACTTGGTTATGAAAATTATAATTCAGCTAAACAAAAAGTACAATTGTATTGTCAAAATATTTTCCCACTTACAGCACAGTACTATGCAACCGACTACTACATTGAATAAGAACTGGTAAAATAAATGCCACTTTTGCTGAGTGTTTTTCGCAGCCATCTACACCAGTGTTACCCAACCTTTTTGGCGCCACAGACCGATTAAATGTCATATACTATTTTTTAACGGACTGGTCTTTAAATTGTGGCAAATAAATCCCCTTTGATAAAATTAAATTTACGATGTTCTGAAATATTTTTCTACCTATAAAATCTTCCTACCCAAATTAACTGTGCATGTACACAAGGATTTCTCAAGTGCACACAGCCTATGACTTTCTGCTACCAGACCAGTATAAATAATTAGAATCTTGTATCTATGACTCCGCGTCATTTTGAGTTTATTGTTGTTGTCTTCACTGAGAAAATATTTCCTTATCAAATATAGTTGCATTATGGATGATGGAATCCTAGCTTTTCTATTGTTCAGTTATTTTGTTGATATGGTTATGGATCAAGTGTAAGTAATAGCCAGATGGGGCCCAAAAGGGAACATAATTTCTCTGCTGCCCGGGAACAATTCACCCTCGGACCGGTACTGGTCCCGGGCCCAGTGGTTTGGGACCACTGATCTACACCACCCGAGGATGCTTATATAACTGACAATCTTCTTGTCTCATCCAGTCTAAGCTCAGTAGGAGCTCTGTCTACGGCGGTACACTAGTATACACAGAGTACACGCAGGTAAGAACACACAACTGTCTGGCTATGATGTTATTTCTAGCCTTTCCTTTGCCATTAATCCGCATGTATCTATTTTTATTGTGTGAAGGCTTGATCAACTCATGCTGCTGATTAACTAATTATTACCTAATATGAATGCCAACACCACGGCCAATTACTTTTGCAGCTGTTGCTTTCACAGTGTGTAATGATACTGTATGTGTATTTATCCCAGAACATTAGGTTCCTGAAGATTTGTTAGAGATTACAAAATCAGGCTGAGGCATTAAATAATGTTTTGATAGTTGTCAAGGATTTCAACAATAACAAAACTAATTGACTGAAAGCAATGGATATTATATAAATGTATGTGAGACTTTTCATGATGAAGAGTGGAAAGGCAGTCAGTCCCGATGACACACCAGTGGAGGTATGGAAGTGCTTGGGGGAATAAGCGCTAAGTTTTCTCACTCAGCTCTTCGATAGAATTTTAGAGACCGACAAGATACCTGATGAGTGGAGGAAAAGTGTTCTTGTGCCCATTTACAAGAAGGGTGATGTGCAGAGTTGTAGCAATTACAGAGGGATAAAGATGATGAGCCATGAAGATTTGGGAAAGAGTAGTTGAGGCTAGGTTGAGGAAAGAGGAAGAGAACAGTATGGTTTAATGCCGAAAAAGAGGACCACAGGTGCAATATTTGCCTTGAGGATGTTGATGGAGAAGAGGGGGTCAGAAGAAGCTTCATTGTGTTTTTGTAGATTTAGAAAAGGCCTATGACAGGGTGCCAAGGGACAGTGAAATGGTGAGGTTACAAGGAGCAGAGGAGATGATGGAGGAGTTCAGATACTTAGGCTCAAATGTTCAGCAGTGGAGACTGTGGAAGAGAGGTGAAGAATAGAATACAGGCAGGATGGAACAACTGCAGAAAGGTCTCAGGAGTGACTTGTGATAGAAGAGTGTCAACTAAGGTGAAGGGAAACGTTTACAGGACAGTTGTGAGACCAGCCCATGTATTAGAGACACTAGGAATAGGCAGAAGACAGGAGGCAGAGCTGGAGGTGGCAGAGTCAAAGATGCTGAGATTCTCTTTGGGGGTGACAAGAATGGACAGGATCAGGAACGAGGTGATCAGGGGGACAACACAGACAGGAAGGTTTGGAGAAAAAGCTAGAGAAGCCAGATTAAGATGGTTTGGACATGTTCAGAGGACAGACAGTGGTTATATTGGGAGAAGAATGCTAGATATGGAGCTACCAGGTAAGAGACGAAGAAAAAGGCCAAAGAGGAGATATATGGATGCGGTGAGGGAGGACATGGAGGTGGTTAGACTTGGAGTTGAGGATGCGGAGGACAGGGTGAGATGTAAATTGTTGACTCGCTGTGGCAACCCCTGAAAAACGGGATAAGCCGAAGAAGAAGAAGAAGTTAGACTTTTCACGTAGGATACTAAATTGACCGTGTATTAAAATGACAGATACACACTTTTCTGAGCCACAACAGATATTTTATAATGGAAAAATCCCAGAGCCCACCACCATCAAATCAGTTCCAAAATAAGTAAAATTAAATATAATGACCTTCAAGTTGTTCTTTAACCACATTATACTTATCTACCATGAAACTTGTTTAGTTGAACTATATGTTGATTTTCTTGCAGGAGTGCAAGAAAGATCAACATATAGCACAAAAGATCTTTTCTTATACCTCCTTGACTTTCTTTTTCAGTTTCTGTGGACATGCACCACCTAGTGGAAGACTACTCATTTGTAGTGTACATCATTGTAGCATTGGGAAAGAAACTTATTTGCAGTACCTGACCTTTAATGACCAGCAGGTGTTAGTGTTAAAGACGAAAGGCCGACGTCCAGGCGTTCACATGCAATTAAAGAAGTACCCTACCTTTAATAACATGCACCAACTGATTCCTTTGGTCGCTGGATTAAATCAACCTCTGATTCAAAGTGTCACACAGATCAAAAATAGAAGTCTTTTCTGTCATCCAGAGGTGTCCCCAGTCCCTTCATCCGTATCTCTGCTTTTAATAATAGCCTTGACCTTCAATCTGGGAGAGATTAATCAAAATGACTTTTATCCAAAGTTAATGGATATAAAGAGAGCAAGGGGTGGGGGAGGGGGGTGTTGGAGTGTCATGCTTTTCTCCCAGTCCTCTATGCATGAACGACAAGGACAAGTGCAAAAAGAGGTTTTTACTCTTGCTTGCCCATGATTCGCTGCAGCCAAGCCAGAGACGAGAAAGGGGCCATGAGTCAGGAAGCTCTTCTCATTAAAAGGGATGAACTGAGTATACAGTGGGGCTTCAGGATATGAGTTTAATCTGTTCCATTAGTTGATCTGTTCATATCTTGATTGCATTTTTACCATTAACATTACTAAAAACCCAATTCATTTGATTCAGACCTGCAGAAATATACTTAAGATACTACTATATACTAGTCCCTCGCTACATCTAAAACATAGATACAAATTAAAATAATGAAAATATAAAATGTCTTTAAGTTAGTTACGAGTAAAGAAAATTTTTTATATTGTTACAATATAATTAACCATGCAACAAAGAATGAGTGATACTGTGCCACATACATTAAGGACCACAGATGCATGAATGTCTAACTATGATGTGATACTTTCAAAATAACTAAGTAACAGAGAAGTCTCCTCCTCTGAAAACGCTCCCTCGAAATCGTTAGAGCCCAGGATTTGACAGAGTGCCAAGTCTAAGACAAACGTGACCTTTTCTTCAGGTATGACATTATGTTCACTATACTTAAAAAAAATACCTTACTGGCACTGATGATCAAGTATATGTGATATATATGTTTGTAAGACACAGAATTTTTTTTATTTGACGAAGCAAAAGAAAGTCTAGTCTAGTTGCTTACTATTTGGATTTGGAAATTTGGAAAACCCAATATTAGAGTAGATTCTTTCCTGAAGTCCCACCGCATTTCCAAAATTCTGATTCAGTAGCTGTGTTTGAACATTAATGGTAGTAAAAAAAAAAATGTAAAAATGAGAAGGCTTCAAGTTGAACTCATGTTCCATCTCAATGAGACAAAAAGACACTCTATTGTGTGTTACTCCAGGAACTGCTTCATGTCTTCTAAAATTTGTCAGTCTTGATTCTGGGCACATGCAGACTGTAAATATAGTATCCTAATTGTATGCAAAAAATACAGTATGGAGTGACACACAGGAGGACAGCCAGACGCTGGCTGAGCTGAACCAGCTCCAACAAATCATCAGGTAGCCCAATGGTCTAAGTGGTACCTGTTATGACGATCTTGGGGACATCCAGAATGGTGCCGAAAGATGCAGTTTTACGGTGGCCTCGTTTATACTGTGAGCTGGCTGCGAAAAGACACATACAAATACATACAGCTACGTACACAACAAGCATGCAGACTGGGACAGACTGGGGGAAGCTCACAGCTTCACTGGCGATGTAGGCTACACACATGCAGCAAATAGGCATCTATGTGCAAGACCAACATGCACCTTTTCCAAACAAGGCACTGTGAAGCATCCACTGGCCACATTTATCAGCACATACATAAGCATGCAGTAAATCAAAACTTGTTAAAATGACGGACATGACGATTTTGCTGATACTAAATCTAATTCACATTTAAAACTAACCAAAAGAAGGGAGGCTGCACATCTCTCAGAGTCTTTGAAGGAGCTGATAGCTAAGTATGACAGGCTTGAAATGTTTTCATATAAAATTCTACTCAGAAACCAATTCTGTAGCATCTCTGCAACAGCGACTCCTTTTTCTGAGAAGTATGTTTATTGTGTATAAGCTAAAGAACAAAAATTAAATCCCTTCACAGTAATGTCCTCCTGTGTTTTGTGTTGTAATTTTGTGACATTACCTGCAGGTGCAAATGGCAATTTGGGCTCCAGCTCTGACAGGTCGGCGCTCATTCTTTTGCTATCAGATGACGCCAGGCATTGAGTCCGTGCAGGGAGACTCTCAACGCTGCCCCCTCTGGACAACGACAGAGTCTTCAAGGAGTCACTCTGAACATAAAAAAAAAACAAAGCTTGAAAGCTTAGCTTTGCATAATAATAAAATGTTGATATTTTGTTGGTAAATGTTTAAAATTGTGAACAGTGGACACACCTTTGGCTTGAAATGGGATGCAGACGTTATCTTTATAGTGTCGTTGCTGCTCCCTTGAGAATCACTACGCTCCATGTTTGCATCGCTTTTGTTGCTTGTGCTGTTGCCAGTGTAATCCAGGTATGACCCTGTTATTGAAAACGTGTCAAAAGAGTCAACATGTGCTTACGCTATTTGAAAACATCAGGCTTTGTGGACAGTGTTTAACTTACACAAAACTACAAATTCAAAAGACCAATAAAAGGTACATTCAATAACAATTGAATTTAATTTGGGACTATAAATTATGATCGATATATCTGTTGTTTATTTATATTAAATTGCAGTTAGAGAGACTTCAAGTTGTTTGGACATTTCATAGATTATAATGCAACTGAATTAACATTCTCCTTTTTATTACTGTTTAAAGTTAAATCCCAAATCCCAGCATTGTACCTGTGCTGGTTGCAGAGTTACTTTGCCCATCATCTGAATACTGGTATGGGTATTGCAAAGGCTCTTCAGATCCCGGGAAGTACTGAGAGAAGGGAGAAAAAAAAAAAAAAAAAAAAAGGTCAGGAAGTCAAATAAATATGACAACAATCAAGTTAGATTTCTGCAACCACATGTTCTGTAGCCACCGATTGTAGCCAATTAAAAACAAAATAGATTCGTTATTTCAGATTTTTTTCAATGGTAGAAATTCAGATTTTATCGGATTTCAGATCAGATTCTTATTGTGTGTGTATCTCAACTGTGTTTAAATCAAGATCCATAGCAAAGTAATAACTGTAAGCTGGCACTTACATAGTGCAAGTAAGATTGAACACATTATTCAAGATTCAAAAAACTTTATTTATCGGGCCAATATCAGCATAAATTTTAATATCGAATCATATTGGTTTTTCCACCGATATTCATAATCCAATGCTGCAAAGCCGCGGTCTTGGAAAATACGCTGGACTTGCTCATAGGGTTCTAGGTCAGGACCGGCACGTGATTAATGATTTCAAGGGACAACAACAATGATCGACGCTACAGTAAATGTCTGTGGTCTGGAGTTTTTTGGTGGATAGAAAACTGTAATTCTTAATGACTGAAAGGAGCTGGTCATGCGAGGGTGGGGGTAAGATTATAACACTTAATCACGAGGCGTTTTTATGCAGCAACAACACGGAATGGACAACAATATCTGCCATATCTGTTAATATCGGTATCAATAAATATTTCATAAGAGATATCCCTAGTAATAATGTGTCACCTTGGTGTTTTATCTAATCTGCATAGACCTAACTGATCCTAAACAGTGTAGATGTTTTCAAAAGAATAAGTGACTTAGTTATAAGATTATAATTTGTATTATTAAACAGTCCATTTTTTTTTTTCACTAAATTACAAACATTCATTCTAATGCGTAGGTTTTGTCTTTTTGTCAGTGGATGATACAGTCAGATTCAGGGAATGGGGATAAATTACCCTCATTAGATGGGTCATGATCTTTACTATCTCCTCCATGGAAGGGCGCTGGGAAGGGTCTTTAGACCAACAGCGTGTCATCAAACTCTCAATGGGTTTTGGCAGATTTTTGATCAAAGGAGGTCTAGTACCTGTATGTGAAAGGGAAATATAACAGAAAATCCATAGGAAAAACACTGTTTTGCACAACTGAGCAGGATGAATTTATCATCTTCTTCAATATACATTGAAATTAACATTAAAAAACAAAATTAACATTTAACATTTACAATTACCCTTTCTTCATTACTTACATTACAATATATTTGGTAGATGATTCTATTCAAACCAGTTCTGGCTACAAGAGTCAGATGTTTCGTATATATATACAGTATATGTATATAGACTGCGAGCAGATAAATCGACCAAATCATCGGATTGTATAGTCTGAAACAGTTGTGAGCTGTGAACTGCCCCCCCTTCGATTCACTTGCATAGTATGAGAAACATATGGACACTGCAAAAGTGGTATACCCGACTCAATATCTGGTCCGCTCTCTTTTTGTTTCTACAGTTTTGTAAAACTGTACTGATATTTCAAGCACTTTAAGCTCTTCAGCTCAGCTCTTTCTATTTAACCCCAGGGTGAAAAAATGGAGTGGTCTCCCCCAATTAAACATTCAGCAACTCACCATTGTGAACGGCCCACATGATGCGGAAAGCTGGTCCTCCAATTTCATCAAAGGGTTTTCTGCGTGTAATGACTTCCCAAAGAATAATTCCCCAGCTGAACACATCACATTTCTCACTGTAATTGCTGCCTGCAAGTACACAACAAAACATTTCCAATCACAATTCCAAACATAGAAAGGCACATAAGGGACAGGATGATGCTATTTGGAAAAAAAAAAAAAAACATGGAACCCTTTATCTCATCTGTTTTCAGAGGGAACCAGGTTAAAAAAAAAACATTTTTTTTTTTAATTTACACAACAACTCCTCTGTTGCACAATTACAAGGGTAATAATTACAACAATAAGTGCACCGTTTTACGTTACTATGAGGAGTGATTCTGATAACGTTTCCCTTCCATGCAAATGAGCCATTTCAGAGTTCACACTAAGGGCACATGTAGGCAGTGGAGTTGCAAAGAGACTTCCAAGTTGATCCCAAAAAGCATGATAATGACTTAGAGTTTCATTAGTTTGAATGTATCCTCTTTAAAAAACAAAAAAACCCACGATGTACCAGTACTTCTTTCTTAAATTAAACAAAAGCTCTTCAAAGCTTTGATTAACTTTGGAAGTAAATAAAAGTCAAAAGCTAAATAGCCTTGATTCATTTCGTCAGTTCTCACTACTAAATAAGCAGATGCTTCAGGATGAATAAAAATGTACAGCCTTTGAGTTATAACTATGGAAAAAGCTGAGAAAGTAAGTAGAATGCGTGCACATTAGAGATTGTTTGAAACTTAGAATAAGTATTGGTCTGTTGGTCAAACATCAAAAACAACTGTCGACCACAATAAAAAAAATACAACCCAGCTGTTGTCACAATGTTGGATTATGTGCACATTGCAAATGGATCTTTATAGTGACATCAATTGGCTTTACTTGCTGTCCGTGTCAGAAGGGTAGTGTCTTTGAGCTATATCGGCCATAATATCACACCTGAGAATAAATTGGATAATAGAATAATACGAGACGTCTGAGCTGCCTCCTCATTTAGCATGTCTGCCGCAGCTGCACCAGCGCATCTGCCCAAGCAGCAGGAATGCTGTAAAGTAAAAATAAAACTTCTACTCTTATTGGTCTTCACACTCTCGTTCACTCTCTGTTGGCCCATTTTTAATAAGAATATTTAATGCTTTCTGAACTATATCGATTTCACATCATCGACACATTTCCTTATATCTATTATTTAAATGCTTGGATAACTAGGTATTTTTTATTTAATTATTATTTAATAAAATAATTTTTAATGGGGAAATGTAATTTAAAAAATATGAGTAGATCGGCAAACTGATGTTCGATAGAAGCATACCCTGAAGCCACACCTCATACCAACCAGTAGAGACTTTTTGGTTTTTGTTTCAGTAAAAAAAGACATTTTTATAAGTTTTAACACCACCATCATATCCAATACATACAAATAAATAAATAGAATATTTTGTTTACTTGCCTTCGAATACCTCGGGAGCCATCCATGCCGCACTTCCTTTGTTGTTGGTCATGTGAGTCTGTATGTCACAAGCTGTCCCGAAGTCACATATCTTCAGCACAGTGCCTCCTGCTACTAGAAGCAAACTGAAAAAAAAAGTGGAGGAAACGACATCAGAATACCTGAAATTTGATGGGGTGTTCTAAAAACTTAACACAGAGATATACATCAAGTACATATCATTTTGAGACATGTAGCCTGATAAAAAGAATTTCCACTATAGAAATGGTAAACTGTAAGAGGTGACCAAACACTTACTTAGGTGGCTTTAGGTCTCTGTGAATAAGAGCCTTTGGTTTCATGCCATGGAGATAGGAGACACCTTGGGAGCACTGTAAACACCAGCTCATGGCATGGGAAGCGGTGTAATAGGGAAGGGGTTCAGCACCATGCAACACTGTGGACAAAAGAGCAGAGTCACAGCTACTATCACATCCAGAGGGGACAGGAATTCTTTTTCAGAACATTGACATTACACTTCAGAAAACACACATATAAAGAAACAAATATAACAGACCTATGCAATAAATTGTTCTCATTTACTATACTGTGGATCCCCAAGATACAAGCACATGAGTACTTTAAGACACAAGAAAGCTGCCAAGCATTTTTTTGTTCCGAGATATAAATAATGACTCAAGATACAAGCACGGTTGCAGATATTGACGCGAGGTGGCCAAGCACTTGAAGCAGCCAACTCCACTAATGGTGTTAAGTCCTAGGAAAGTGAATGGTAAAGATAGTAATAAAAAGCACAATTAAAACCACATTTTATGTCACAGGAATATTTATGTACTGTATAATTTTATGTATGTCTCTATCCAAATTGAAATATTTTAAGCGGACTAGAGCTGGCAATTTTTTTTTTAATGATTCAAGAAACGAGCAACTTGAGGAAGGAGTTTGTTCTTAGAACAGGTTATGCTTGAATCTTGAGTTTCCACTGCACAAGTAAAGACCACACAAAGATGATAAAAGATAATGACACTTTGAAAGTGACTTTAACATCTGATGGTCAGGAGGTCTTTATTCCAATTGTTGCAAATAAGGAAATGTTAAGTGAAATCAGGCCAGGAAAGCTGCCAGGTTATCTCAGTGGTAACTTGGCAGCTGGTGGATTCAAACCTGGAACCCTGCCCCCTGTTAACATTTCACAAATGGGGTTGCAACCCAAATATTGATTAAAACAAACATCATTTACCAACCACAAATTGCTGCTCTCTAGCAAAGCTTGTAAACTCACCATTATACAATGACCCTCCTTCAGCATATTCCATTACAAGACAGACCTTTTGTGAAAAAAATAAACCAAATCATCAAGAATTTAGCACATATGTACAACAAAATTATTAATTAACACAAGGATATATCAGTAAACTTACGGGATTAGTGCAAGAGCCATACAACTTCACAATGTTGGGGTGATTCACACGTGAAAGTTGCCGGAGCTGAAAAGAAAAAGAGATTTAGGCCATTAAAACTGAAGTGCTAATTGAGAAAGACTTTAAGCAGGGCTGGTTGTTTACAATTATTCAGAATCTACTGTATTATTTTTAGCAAAATGATAACATGACTCACATTTAAATAACATATTTCGCAGCCCCTAAGACACACTTAAAATTTACACTTAAAATAATTTTTGTCAGATGTTTACAGTGTGCCTTATGAAGCGGTACAACTTATGTGTAGACCCAGGTTAGTGTTTACTGACCTACAACTGTACTTGAAATGTTTAACTTTGATAAGCTACAAAGCCAAATTGCTTTGTCAATTTTCGGAGCATAATGGCAATTGTAAACAGGAGACTTCCGGGTTATTAGTCTAATACAAACATGGCGTCAATGTAATGTAAGGGCTTGTGTATGAGCACCCCTAAATGTCATCGTTTATGAGACATCCTTATGAAGCAAATTTCAGACCTATAATAAGGCTATCAGTCACTCAAGTGAAGTTCTAAGGTAGAGCAAACTAATACGGTGCTTTTTATCATCCTGGTTGGATTAACCAAAGAAATTCAACCACTAGATATTGGTGTCAACAGGAAGTTCAGAGTCAAATTATGAGCTGGGTTACGTTCCTAACTGCCAAAGGAGTTTGGATTCCCTGGCTAAAGTGTCAGTCAAGAGTATTGTCTGAGCTTCAATGAAGGCTGGAATCAGAAAGAAATTGAGAAAGTGTGTGTATTGTTTTGTATTTTAAGTGTTTAAAACTGAATAAAGTTCCACTACTTGCTTAATGTGCCTTATATTCTGGTGCCCCATCTATGACAAAACACTGAAAATAGAGTGTTTTATTAACAATATAGCTTATGTATACCTAAATACATGACAGATCAACATCCCAGACCTTTACCTCCACAATAAAAGCTTTCCTCTCTGATTCACTCTCGATGGTCTTGATTGCCACATCTTTGCCTTTCCATTTGGCTTTGCACACAACACCAAAAGCTCCTCTACCCACCACCTGAAAATCACAGATTACAGATTCATTATTTCCTGTGTTAGTCTTAAGTGGAATTCTCATGGACACTAGTGCATGGTGCAGTCCAAAATAAAATTAATTTATATCAGGGGTGCCCAATTAAGTAGATTGAAATCTGCCAGTAGATCTCACAAGGAGTGCTGCCACATGTTGAGGGATAACATATGATAATATTTGTAGCAGTAGCAGTAATAATAATAGCAGTTAAAAGTAAAGATATAATCCTATTTCAAGATACTAATCAATTAAGTGTAGGCACCCCTAATGTAAACACTTCAAGATATAAACTAGTGTCGTACACATACATACAAACAGTTCATGTAAGTATACTGAACATTGTGGTCCAATGGCTCATGTATAACGCAAGTTTTTACATTGTCAAAAAAAAAAAAAACTACACTGTATATTCAGAATACAACACTGAAGGTGGCAGCAATTTACACAATGAAACTGTTACTTCTGAGAGTGAAACAGTTCAATCCATTAAGAGATAACGAGTTTTAGTACTTTATTGAAATGTACTAACTCTATGTCCAACAAAACACAGTTGGGAAAGCTCTACCTACCTCCTCCACTTCAATGTCCTCATAGTTGATTTCCTCAAATGGATATCCAGAGGGTGTTTCAAGCATATCGGCGGGTGGTAAGGATATAGACATTACCAGCTAATGTCAGCTAGTAACTTACTAAAGTAAAGTAAAACAAACACAGCGGTGAGTTGACGCCCTATTAATCACCTTAAACACAAACCATACAAGGACTAATCCTCTACAATACGGAGAGCGACGCAGTGGAGCGAATTAACGTCATTAATTCCATCTAATACCTCAAACTGTCAAACGAGCCGAACAGACTTTCTGTCAGTTGTCCAATGCAGCTAACCAGCTGTAACTGCGGAGCATAACTCGCGGAGCTATCTGTAGCTGAAAAATAAAATTCACCGACTTAAACTGACCATTACTGAGCTTCAAGTCCGGGTATAGCTGAGTAACGGGGCATTTTAGAACAGTTGCGGAAGACAGTTATGCATTAATTAATGGCTTATCGTAAATAAAAACAGACAGCGGAGGCCTAGCCTGGAAGAGCTAACTGGCCTGGTGGCTAAGGCTACCGGGACTAGCTTCGAGACAAACCCTTCGCAGTTGACTTGTCTTCAGCGGCGGCACTCTAGACATGGACGCTTTCTTTCTACTGTGCCTGAACAGAACGTCGGAGGATGCAGTCCATTTCCAAAAGACCTCTCTCTCTAACCACTTGACAGCAATACATAACTTTTTTCAAACTCATTAGGCTGCCGTGCTAGGAGTGTATTTTTATTCTTCGCAACAGAGGCAGCTCCATCAGGAAGTGTGTGCGCACAACAATTCTGTCCCCAGCAAAGAAAACTGCAGCCCTCTCTACATGGTCTTAAAGACAAAAACTACAACAAAAATGTTAATTAAAAATGGTTTCAAACTGCTTCAAATATAACCAAGCTGTATTGTGAATTATGTTTGATAATGAAGGACGCAGTTGTACGTAATGCGCCACTACCTCGAAAGTAAATATTTTTAATGCGTATATTTATTACCCTAAAATGACCTCATCTTTATAAAGATGGACATGTTGTGAACCTATTTTGTACAACTATTATTTTTTTCTTCATAAATTTACTTGCATTTCAGACGATATGGGAAGGATTAATCGATGAGTGTAAAAGTGTACTAGACAATTTACCACTAGATGGCGTTTCCCATTGTAGCTTAAATAAAATATACAGTATATTATAGTAAGGGCCGCGTTTATATTTTCTGAGGCCTGGGGCCAATAACCAGGATGAAGCCCATTTGATGAAGTTCATCAAAATATCAAAAAGTATCAAAAAATAATGTGAATTTTAGGAATATATTTAAAAATTGAGGTGCGCTAAGCATCACCCAGACCCACATGATTTCCAGTGTGCTCATTACCCACTGGAAAGAATCTTTATTAGAAAAACATTTAAATTAGATTAATCCATGTGTCTTATTTGTCCAGGTCATTATATTATTACTACATTATTTGTAGAAATAAAGAAATTTCAATTTTGTGCTTGCTACTGTTTTGTCCTGGGTGAGGATCCCCTCCACTGTCAATCACCCTGAGATTTTTTTTCCCTGACTGGGTTTTTGGAAATCGCTCCTCAGCCAGTGTGTGGGTTCATAAGGGCATGGGTATCTCTTCCTGTTATTGTAAATTCTATCTTATTCTTTTTTTCCCTGTTTGCTTGTTTGTAAAATGCCTTAAGATAACAGTTGTCATGGTTTGGGACTATAAAGAAATAAAAGTTGAAGTTGAAGTTACCGGTATATCCAAAGCGTTTTCTTATAGGTAGCTGGACTTCTTCTTGGAGTTTAAAGATGTTTCGTTCCTCAACTAAGGAACTTAGGGTACAGTAGTATTTCTTCTTCTCCCTAGACCAATCCCTTCTCCAACAGACAAAAATCTGAAGAGAGACTGGTCCTGATGTTAATGAGCAGTTGGCAAGTCACATGTACAGATGTGAATGGGACTTGTAGTGGTCACACCTGTCTAGTCAGACAGCTGACGATGCAGACCCACCCCTGCTTGAAGCTTGTTGTCCCAGATGAGCATAAATGGTTTAGATAAGTACAATGCTTGTGTTCCTTTTAACATCAACCAGAAACTGTTCCTCAATTGAGTTGTCTTTCAACTCCAAGAAAAAGTCCAGTTTCTTCAACTAAACTTTTTTGGATTGACCCACGTGCTTAGAATACATATGAGCAGTTTTACTGCAGTTGGCATCCACATTGTAAATTGCACCTCTCTTTTCCCTCTTGCTTTTTAATAAACCCATGAGCACTTCATAGAGTTCATAGAAAGTTCTGCTGACCCTCGATGTAACAATTTAGCCTTGAATGCGAGACTCTCCATGACCAAGTAGGCAACAAGTAATGTAATGTTAAAATTAAATTCGTGAGGAGGGATATTATGTAAACATAGGGCTTGATGAATGCTAATTACATGCTCCACACACAGGGAGTAATAAGCAAGTTCCCAGCGGAGCATTCCAAACCACCAGGCAAGCACAACTCATACTAATGAGCACAAACTAATTTGTTGTGATATTGAACAGAGGGTTGTTAACCGCAGAAGCCATCTCCCTACTCTGAAATAATTATTCTAATCGCTCATTTCAAAGGTGATTAAAATCTTCTCACCTGGCAGTTTTTCCAGGACCTGAGACAGCATATGGTTTGGGACCGAGGTTTGACAGACATTTGCATGTTTTTGTATTCTTTTAGCTGCTTGAAAATCACAAAAGAGTCAGATTCGATGAACAAAAGTGTCGCCGGACAGGTGAAACACACTGTGGACAGAAAAGGCAACGGGGCAACATTTTTCTTCATGCTGAAGTGATGTTAGGATGGTGAAAATAGGACAACATCCTGGAAGTGATTTTCAGTTTGTTGACACACGCAATTAAAAACTAAGAACATCGCTGCCTCTGGTGGTTACGCCGTGCATTCAATAAACGCTAAAGGGAGGAGGGGAGTGTCCTGATACTATTAATAATGTACAGTTCCAATCCTACAGCCAAACATGCAGCCGGACATCCATTTACTTTATTCAATTATAATAATAATAAAAATAATAATTATTAGAAAATATATTATCAATATTTTTTAATCAATTGCTAATCATTGCAGGCAACGCCAACATTGGGACACAAGTACATAGGTGTGGGCCTGCGACCCACTAGGTAAAAAACAATAGTCTATGAGTGAGGTGACTCAAACTCAATGGGCCAAATTTAAAAATTGTAACAACGTTAACGGCTAACCTAACATTCATTGAAAAAGTGATTGTGTATGTTTTCATGAATGTGTCACTAAGTATATGTACTGTAGTTTTTGCTGGACCAGTATGAGCTATAACATAGCACACATATGGGCTAGTACACATTTGATATGATCCCACGGGCCAAATATAATAAATTTTGTGGGCCAGATTTGGTCCCCGGGCCTGAGTTTGACACGTGTTCTAGGTGATACTGAAGTGCTTTTTAACAGACTTCACATCTAAACAGACACAAATACAGTGAAACACTGATATATACTGCTAACTATAGTAACAAAGTTAGGTTCTATTATGAAGTAGCATTGTTATGTCAAATCATAAGTATTTGATATAGGGCCTGATCCGGAAGTTTTATTTAGAACTTAATTTCACACTCTAAAATAAAAATAAATTAAACATGAAAACAATTTCTCCTCCAAAATTAAGTTCTCCTTCACTTGCAATATAACAATCTTGGCTCCAGGCTGTTATGCCGATTTAGATCCACAGGGTGTCGCCCTTACACTTCCAACAGCCATCCTCATCTTCCAAATGGGTCTCTTGGTGATCAGTCTCAGTTCCCATTTTTTCCACACTTATTTAGAGCTGGCACCATTTATTTATTTGCGCTCCATTATACACCGAAATTTCTCTTGATTAGAATGCTTTCATTTATATTCCTGTGTCAGCATCAGCACTCTCCTGCGCGCGAAATAATACATTTCCACGGCTAAGTTGTATGATTGATTAAAGTTCATTTGCGCAGCTGATGAACATTTGTCTTGTTTTTATGGCTTTTAGGTGTCACCAGCCCTGCGCGTTGGCATTATGGATATCTCTGTCCCTAAAAGACTTATAAGGTTTAATTAGAGTGGAGGGGAAAAAACCCTGTTTGCAAATATTTAGCCGATTATTCTCCATAAGTGGAGCAACCCCCCTCCACCCTCGGTAAGTAAACACCGTGGACGCTTGGGACTGCTGCAAGTCATTTTGCAGTATCATTTAAACTTTTATCTAAATGCTGTGCTCAATAAGGTAAAATTTTCCTTGACAAGCAAAATATATCACCTGGAAAAGCCCAGAAGTCATTAAGCATTAGTCTGAGTTACGGCCCCTGTTGCAGAGTCACACTATGAATTCGAGTTCAACACATGAGAAAGTGCGCTCTCTGTATATATTTGCAAATATATGTTTGTAAATAAATGTATATACATGTATAGTTTTTCATATACATGCATACATTTATGTGTATATATGTATATATATATACACATACTGTATGTACATATATACACGCGCATATATACATGCATGCATACAAAAATAAAGTATTTACATACAACTGTTATTGTATTGCTGTATGTATATATGTT
>JAFBJS010001538.1:7826-136947 GCA_016785265.1 Paraplagusia blochii
GGAGGACAACACAGACAGGAAGTTTTGGAGAAAAATCTAGAGAAGACAGATTGAGATGGTTTGGACATGTCCAGAGGGACAGTGGACACATAGTTAGAAGAAGGATCCTAGAGATGGAGCTACCACTTTGTAGACAAAGAGGAGATGGATGGATGCAATGAGGGAGGACATGGAGGTAGTTGGAGTCAGAGAAGAAGATCCTGCAGCTCCTGAAAAGGGGTCATGCTGAAAGGAAAAAAAGAAGATAGTTGTAGTATATTTATTCTAAAGTAATTAATAAAAATAAAAAAAGTAAAACCAATTAATTAGAATATCTTTTTAATTTCCCTGTTCCTCTAGTCCTAGAGATGCAGTCAAAGCCATCAAGAAGAGAATTGTGGGAAACAAGAACTTCAGGGAGATCATGTTGGCCCTCACTGTGAGTTTTTTCATCTGAGGTCAAATGTTTAAACATTTTTGGATTTTGGTGAAACCTGTTTGAAATCAAAGTCATTATATACTGTTCTGTCACACAGGTTCTTGAGGCCTGTGTGAAGAACTGTGGACACCGGTTCCAGGTTCTGGTAGCATCACAAGATTTTGTGGAAGGGGTCCTGGTTCGCTCAATTCTTCCTAAATATAATCCACCAAGTGTTCTGCATGATAGGGTTCTCAGCCTCATACAGGTACATCTGCACCATCATTACAGTCATTTAGACCAGTGTTCCTCAACCTTTTTTGCGCCACGGACCGGTTAAATGTTTTGTACTTTTTTCACAGACCAGTCATTAAGTTGCGACAGATAAATACCCCTTAATAAAATTACATTTCCAGTGTTCTGAAATATTTACCTACCTATAAAATCTTCCTACCCGAATTAACTGAGCCTGGGCACAACAAGGATTTCCCAAGTGCACACAGCCTTTAATAATCTCCTACCAGACCGTTATACAAGGTTAGAATCTTGTATCAATGACTCTACAAGATAATATAGTTGTATTATTGATGATGGAATCCTAGCCATTCTATTGTTCAGTTCTTGGATATGGATCAAGTATAAGTAATAGTCAGATGGGGCCAAAAGGAAACATTATTTCTCTGCGGCCCGGCACCGATTCACCCATGGACCGGTACTGGTCCCCGGACCAGTGGTTGGGGACCACTGATTTAGACCGTTCCCTGGTCATCATTTTCTCATATATGAACAGTGAGCCTTATAATGCAGTCCTTTTGTGAGTATTCAGGTTTGGTTTATTGACCTCAGCTCAGAAATGTGTCAAATGTTACAAGTACAGTACAGTACAGTACAACATTGGGAAGATCCCAATCCGGACCGCTTGTTGAAATGTCAGGGCATTATGGCTACTGTAGATAAGACCCTTGAGAAGCAATACTACACTATACTGCGCATAGAATATAGTATATATATATATATAGAGAGAGTATAAGTACTGGGCTTCACTGTATGGTATGTGTACTGCAAAAGTTATCTTGCTTCAGGGACTTGCTTATGAAGAGGATTTCAAACTCAAAGCCATAATCGTGTTACAATTGAACCTTGTTAAGAGTTTTTAAGTCGAGTTGAATAAAGTTTGACTTAACTGACTATTTTGTTACTCAATGTGCTTTATAATCCAGTGCACCTTATGGTCCAAAAATAGCTTTAATGAAATCAAATGCTTCTGGTCTTTAACCAAAGTATTTCCCATTTGCTCATAAATGTCAACCTTTCCCATCATTTTCTACCTCCTCTCCTCCAGTCTTGGGCTGATGCCTTCCGCAGCAACTCCTCTTTGTCAGGGGTGGTGCACGTGTATGACGACCTAAAGCGACGAGGTCTGGAATTTCCCATGACCGATCTGGACTCTCTGTCCCCCATCCACACTCCGAACAGGGTGAGGTTGCCTGTCAGTCAAACAAAAGCAGCAGGTGGTGATGAACTGTGGGTCCTAAACCTCTTTTGCTCAATTCTGCAGAGTATTCCAGAAAATGGTTCTCCTGAGACAGTCGGCGTGGTTTCTTCTCAGCAGATGCAACCAGTGGCTCCTCCAAGGGAAAACTCTTCCACTGTCTCACCCTTTGATCAGACAGATAACAGACCAGTGAGGCTCTCTACAGATCAGGTGGTGCCTTCAAAACCTTTAACTTCCACTGCTATTAATGCTGTTTCAACTGATCACTCACCCTGACAATGTTTTCTTCTGATAAAACAGGAACAGAGGCTGCGGCGAGAGCTGGAGCTGGTGAAGGGAAATCTCACAGTCATGTCTGAAATGCTGAATAACCTCGTGCCTGGACAGAGTCAGTCTGATGACACAGAGCTGCTGCAGGTCTGTACCAGGGGTAGAACGAGAACAACACAGCTTGATCCATAGCTGGCATACAGTCACGTTTTACAGAAATTATTTGGGGGGATAATTTGAACATTGGGTATTAAACTGTTTAATAAAAGTTATTGTATTATTGAATAGAAATTTCCATTCACTCTTCAACTGTCAATTCTGTTTTCCTCCCTGTTAGCCAGAATAACAGACTGGGCCACTCTGAGGTTGCTATTTGAATACTTTTGCAATGGGAGAATAAGGGAATCAAGCTCTAGAAATTGCCTTAGAGGAAAAACATGACCTAAAAACAGATAAATGTTCCTGGACCAGTTCCCTGTTCTCCTTGAAGAAGGGAGCAGAAGACAAGTCATAATATTTGGTCTACTGTGTTTGCTGTGTGTAAATAATGCAGCACTGATGGACGGAGCTGCGTTTGGTCTTAGGACAATAACTCCAGGACAATAACTCCTGTTTGTCCTACTGTTCCACATGTTCCGGTGTTTGATAAAACAGTAGCACCCTTGGATTAAAAAACACAGGAAAAAAAGAGAAATAAACTGTTGAACACTTTTCTCCCGTGCGTGTGTGTCAGCAGCAGCTGTATTCAGTGTGTAAAAACATGCAGACCAGAGTGGTGGAGCTGATCCCACAGCTGTTGGATGAAGGCTTTATTGAAGAGCTACTGGTGATCAACGATGACCTCAACAACACGTTTATTCGCTATGAGAGGTTTGTTGCCGAGGAGTGTTTTTTTTTGGGGTCCGTCTGTGAGACTGTAACTGTACGGTCTGCTGTGTTTTAGGTTTGAACGACTCAACAAGGCACAAGTCAGTCATTCCCAGCAGGTAGGACACATTTTCAGCACCATGGCAGCTGTGAGACAGTCCTCTGACAGAACTCTGTCTTCTCTTCAACAGAACTCCAATCATACTGCTTACCCCAACAATGTGGATCCTGAGTTCACCAACCTCAGTCAACCTGCTGTCATCACAACAAGCAGCCAACCAGCGGTCAGCAACACCTGGTCAGGTGAAAGGCAGGTGACCAACCAGAGTGAGTAAACTCTGATTTAACTCTAATTGGGCGAGGTAAACACTCGGAAAGATATATTTTTCCACTTGTCCACTTGATAAAACAAGAAGAATGGAAAATTGTGATCTACTGACCTGAGCAAAAGTCCTGGGCAGGTGCAAACAACTTTTTTTCCTTTTCAGTTATTTTAGGAAATGTAGAAAATAACAAGTTTATGTACAACCACGGCAAAACATCTAGACAGCAGGTGGTGCTATGTGACTGATGAAGGAAGAATAGCAACCAGGCTAAAACCTGCACCAGATACCTTGGCAATACAGAGTGGTTACAGTTAGTGGTCATCAGTTGTTTCATGGAAAAAGATTGTGTTATAAATGTGTAAATACAAACTTATTTTACTTTGTTATTCCCACATGTTTACACTCTGAGATGTTTTGACTCACTAAGTTAATGCTTCCTCACAGCAGAGGAGGAGGAGTTTGACATGTTCGCTCAGACCAGGACCAGTTCGTTGGCTGAACAGAGGAAGTGGTGAGTCCTGGAAGAAAAAGAAGAAACACTGACACCATAACAATAGCATTAATACCTGTAACACAGGGAAAACAGAGGGAATTCTTGATGTTAAGCACAAAAAATCTTGCCACAGCGAGTCAACAATTTCCATCTCACCCTGTCCTCTGTATCCTCAACTCTAACTCCAACTACCTCCATGTCCTCCCTCACTGCATCCATAAATCTTCTCTTTGGCCTACCTCTTCGTTTCCTTCCTGGTAGCTCCATCTCAAGCATTCTTCTACCAATATAACCACTGAACATGTAAAACCATCTCAATCTGTCTTCTCTAGCTTTTTCTCCAAACTTTTATGTCTGTGTTGTCCCTCTAATCACCTCATTCCTGATCCTGTCCATCCTTGTGTCTCCTAAAGAGAATCTCAGCATCTTAACCTGTGTCACCTCCAGCTCTGCCTCCTGTCTTCTACCTAGTGTTGTCTGGGTCAGAAATGATATGATAAATTCACAACACTGCCCTTGTGTGTGTCCAGTGTCAAATATGAGGATCCAGGAGCTGTGGAGGGACTGGCCGGAGCCTTGGACACTAGGCTGCAGGTCACAGGAGGAGTGAGTACAATAGAGTCCCCGAGGTCATGGTCAAAATTGAAGCATCCAGTTAGGCAAATGTACATGTCTATGATCTTGTGGCTTTAATAATAGTTTTTTCCCAAATTCTACAGATGAACTCTTTCCACAACGACGTTGACAAGTGGTTATCCTGTGATACGGTCAGACGCACAATAAATCAACAAAATCAGATGAAGTTCTGTTGATGTTGTTTATAACCTATCCTGTTTTCATAACAGCAGGATGAGCAGTCGTCTGTGTGTGAGGGTGTGACCAGTGAAGGTGTGTGACATGATCAGCCAGATTTACTGTAGCTAAAGATGTTTACGGTGACATATTCACAGTCACAGTGAACGCCTTTTTTCAGAGTTTGATCAGTTTTTGGAGGATCGGGCCAAGGCAGCAGAACAGACCGCTCCTCATACCCCACGGCCCATCACCACCAGAGCCTCGCCACAGTCAACACAACAGCAAGCCGGATCACATGACCATCTCTTTTCTCTCTGAGTGTGTCCACATGTCCAGCAGGAATGTGTGAAAGTTTCTGCCTGTGCAGACCATTAGAAGAGACAGACACTCTGCCTTGATTCCACACTAGGATTAGACACTGAGGGCACAGATGTAGAGTGGACGTTACCTGATGTTCTGAAAAAGAAAAGGTTTTATAAATATCTATAGGCAATATATATTCTTTACCTTCAGTTATTAAGGTCTTCACCTTATACTGACTAATGACACAGGGTATATGGAGACAGACTTACATTGAAAAATACAATAATTTAGATAATTTTTATGCTGTTCTGGCATAAAGTGGAATAGGATGGCTGCAATCTTAGCTTGGGTTTGTTGCAGAATAAACATCTGAAGTCAGAGGAGAACTTAAATCCTGGTCCAACGCTTTACTGCTGATTGTGTTCTTTTGCTGTGTTTTACACACACTGTAGATCCCATCTCTACTACCCAGTCCACTCACTGCTCCACTGAACCACTTCATACGTTTTAGTGCTGTTTGTATCTCATTGTAATTATCAGTTCTGTCATATAGATGTATTTATGAATTGTATTATGTTATACTTCCTCTGCTTTACTGATGGCACTCTTTTTCCCACTGTGTGTTGGTCAAATATATCCATTCACTCTCACCTCCTGATGGTACTGCAGTAGTCACCACGAGAGTTTCCTCAAAATGTCCAACATTTTCAACACATGATGAGCCATCTTTAAGGCTGATGACTCACTGTGTAAATAGGAATAAACAGGACATTGTTCTGGACAACATGGTTCTTCTGTCCTCTTTTTAAAATTTAACCATAAAGTCAAATGCCCCTGAGACTTGTTTTCTAACAGAACTCTTTGTGTGAGAAAGCTTATTCGGTATTTCTGAAGGTCTTGTGTCTGGGGTAGGAATGTGTCTGTATGTTTTGACTTGTTACCTCCTTCTTACCATAACCATACTGATCAACGCACCTTCCAAGCCCTAATGCTGTGAATCTTTGTTTTTGGTTTTATTGCTGGTGATAAGTGTAAAAAAAAGTCTCTAGACTTTATGTGTTACTTGTGTGAAACAACCTTTTTTTCATGGTGTTTTTGGAAAGAAGAACTCAAGGATGTCTGGATTTGAGAACAACAAGTTACTGACTCAGCCAGAGGACGACCTTCATCTGGATGCGAGAGACCACAGACTGAGTATTAGTAGAAACTCAACATCGTCCTCTCCCACAGTATAAAGTGAACACCATGTATCCATGTAACCCTTGTATCTGTGGTCGCCTTTGCTGGATTTCTGCATTCTGCCTTCTGTACGGACTTGAAGTAATTTCACTCGATATGTCAAACAGGTATCAGCTTCAGAACATGTCCACTGTTCAAGATCAGAAGGACCTGGGCTGGGATGCATCATTTCTACAGCTTCGAGACAGTCTGCCGTCCTTCTTACAGCCAATACAACCCTACAGTCTGAAGACAAACCCCGAAGATTATCAGAACCTCACAAAACCCAGGCATCGCCGGCCTTCTCGTCTTCTGCGTCTCCTTGGAGCATGTTTTGACCCATTCTGGATGTCCATAGAGCGGCCGCCTGAAGCGTTTGCTGGTCCTGGCTTTACGAAACCTCTTCAGCATGGAGATGCTCTTCAGGTCAGAAAGACTGACCACAGCTCTATCAAGGGCAAGAGCGTCCTCATTTCTGCAGAAATCCAGAAGCAGAAGCTAGAGCTGGAAGTGGCCCATTTGGATTTTAGTCTGCTGCCTCCAGAGCTCACCACTTCTGTCCAATCCTGGTTAGTGCACTTTTCCACATGTGAACTCTCCTACCAGTGGAAAGACCTGGGCCAGGCCTTTTGGCCGCGCTGGTTGAGGCAGACAGACTGTGGAAGTTCAGAAAGAGCAAGAAGCTGCTCCTTTCCCTTTGGGATGCAGTGCGTGAGAGCTCAGACGGCTCACATCAAGATTCTGGCCTGGCACTGCCTGAAAATCCGTAAGGGTGGAGATGCATCCAGACAGACCAGGAGTCTATGGAGCAATGAGAGCAGAGAGATGGAGACAGGAGGCGCTTTGAGAAGATGTTCATGGAGGCAGGTGCCTTATCCAGTGGTGACAGCATGTAAATGTTCATGTACATGAAGTAGACATCATCTAACAGTTTGCAATTTCATAAACTGTAACTCTGTAACATTAAGTTATTTTCCTTGCTGTAATGTATTAAATGGAAGACATTAGTGTCCATGTCTCCAAAGCAGTAAAGTTTTCAATTTGATAATGATAATTCTGATGTGAAGAAATGATTAGAAACAACGAACAACATTGCAATTGTTAAACAAATAAGAAAGTTTCATAGAGAATTTATTGAGTTTTGTGTGAACGCAGATATTTTGTGAATTAAAAAAAAAGCTTAATCAAATTTATGTGATATTGCATCTATAGACAAAAATGTTAATTACATTTTTTGAATGTATTTATTTTCCAATGTTTAATTGATGTGCGTCACCCTTTTTTTGATCATTGTGAAAATCCTGCTTTTCTCCTAAAATACATAAACAAACAAATGTATGCACAATGCTAATACAGTTTTACGACACACCGACTGGTTGTTGTCTTGCACTCAGAGAATTGTTACTACTTAAATTCTACAGGATCTACAGCGGTGGGGCGCATGAAACTGATGATCTAATAAAATGAGTGCAAAAAAGTTGTTTGTAAAATAAAAACAAAAATGATCCTGTCCAACTTTGTCTCTCCTGAAGAGAACCTCAGCAACCTCCTCCTCTTCCAGCTCTGTCTCTTGTCTTCTACCTGTTCCTGGTGTCTCTAATCCATCTATCATGGCTGGTCTCACCACTGTCCTGTAAACCTTTCCCTTCACCTTAGCTTCACCTTCATCTTCTATCACAGATCACTCCTGACTCTTTTCTCCAGTAGCTCCATCCTGCCAGTACTCTACTCTTCTCCTCTCTTCCACAGTCCAAATCATGCACCTTCACCTCTGCTCGTTGTAAAAAAAACAAGCAGAAAAATCATTTGAAAAGAAAAATCACATTTTGTAAAAAAAAAATATATAATATGCAAAAATAAATGTCCTTTGCAGTAGATGTGGAATTTTTTAATTTCAAAACTATTTTATGGAAATGTTGAGTTTACTCCTAAGTTGGTACTTGATGACATATGTTTTAAAAAGGCTTTTGTTTTGTTTTCCTGCCATTTTGTAGCACACACTACAGCTCACCACTAGGAGGCAGTGTTTTACATTACAGTGTTTTACGTTAAGTTAGCGTCCCATCAGTTTTGACATCCGAACTTCTCTACAATGTCTGTCAACTGTAGTGACTCAACATAAAAAGCTTTAGGGACAATTAAAGGCTCCATTTGGTTTTCAATCTGATTTCCTATGTTCTCCTAAACTGCACCGCGAATTTAAAATCCCCGTAGTGGCTGAATGTAAAATTCCGAGTGTCCGTGAAGGTATCCGAGTGGCTTCATCCTACCTCAGAGAAACGTTTCACTGTACACAGACAAGATGGCAGCGTCTGTGGAAGATGAATTTGAAGATGCACCTGATGTGGAGCCGTTGGAACCGACGTTGAAGAATATCATCGAGCAGAAATCTCTAAAGTGGATATTTGTTGGTGGGAAAGGTGGTGTTGGGAAAACCACATGTAGGTGAGTTGAAATAAAGACGCTGCCTTTGAGCTAACTGAACTTAGCCGACTGTCACTGCGGTATGACCTGGATCGATGACAATAATTCAATGAAAATAAGCGAATGTAATTCGGTACCGGCGAGTTTTCTGAGCCCACACCAGCAGTTGGCGTCAAGGAGCGATTCGTTCACAACTGTCTGACTAAGCAGTTTACCGTTTGCCGGCAGACAAGTGCTGCATAGCGTTGTCAGCAGCTAATGTTGGCCTGTACGGTTCTGTCAGTTCTCGACGTTTGACATGATGCCGGTTGACTTATGAGGAGTGAGAGGATCAGGACAGAAGATAACAGGGGCAAGGACAACTACTGCTATTGAAATACGGTTTGTGCATATCATGGGTGTAGTAAGTCAAATAGTAAAGTCAGTGGTAAAATCAGCTAGATATTTGGCAGAATAAAAAGCATGTTGGTGGGTTATGCGACTCAGGAACTCAGATGTTGGAGCGGCAAAGAAGTATATGAGGGTGGCGCAGTGGTTCCAAAAACTGTGGAATGACAGGCAGTGGTGGAACCAGGTTGGTTCCGGAGGGCTTCAGGTTTGAATCCACCAATTGCCAAGTTACCACTGAGGTCCATTGAGCATGGCACCGCCATGAAAAAAAAACAAAACAAAACTGACAAATAACTGACTCCATAGCCACAGGTCGATAATTTCGATCATCAGTTGGAGCATTAGACCATGAATGGACCTTATAGTGACCTTCTTTTATTTACAGACGTAAAGACATGTTTTTTTTTTTGTAGTTGCTACTGTTTAGTTAGCCCTGTCCGTCCTGGTCTCCACTGTCCATCACCTTGAGGTTTCTTACTTTTTTCCCTGTCTGGGTTTTTGGGGGTTGTTCATCAGCCGGTGTGAGGGTCTATAAGGGCAGGGGGCATCTCTCTATATTCTTTCTTATTCTCCTTTAGTTGTGTTGTCCACAGATGCCAATCTGCCATGTTCTGTAATAATCTTTCCACGGTGTCCTATTGTTGATAATGTTAGTTCAATAAAATGGCTTTAGTCCATACCTGCACTTAATTGTTGTTAACTCAGCAGTTTTATGAGGTCCCTTTATGTATAGTTTGACCTGGTTCCTCCAGAAATCCCAAAAGTCTACACATTTTTGCTTCAAAGACAACTAGAATTGTCTTGATTGCTAATGTATTGGGTATCATCGTAAATTACATTCTAGTGCGTTTTTTTTTTTTTTTTTTTTTTTTTTTTTAAATAAAGATTTTGGTTTTTTTTTTTTTTTTTAAGAAAAGTGTATGGCTAATGAGGGAGGCATCCCCTTAATCATCAATCTAAAAATTGTTCCATCAGGTCATTCCACTGCTTGGAGAATGGGAATCACAACAATTGGCTTAAAAATCTTAGACCTTCATCAAATGTTTACAGGACATGAATAAGGACAGGTGTAAAATGAGCTTGGATTAGTTCTGAAGTCAGGGAGATGTCATGAATCTGAGGTTAGTGGAGAGTGAAAAGAACTTGGCAGGATTTCTGATGTGCGGTGTGTTTTATACTTGTCCTTCTTTCACTGTACTAACTTGTCCATTATATGTGTGTAGCTGCAGTTTAGCTGTCCAGTTAGCAGCAGTCAGGGAGAGTGTCCTCATCATCTCCACAGATCCCGCCCACAACATTTCTGATGCGTTTGATCAGAAGTTTTCAAAGGTTCCCACAAAAGTCAAGGGATATGACAACCTCTTTGCAATGGTAAGGTTGGACTTTGGAAAGTTGGGTTAAAAGCTTTCAAGATAGAAAGTAGTTCACTGTGTGTGTGTATTTGTGTGTGTGTGTGTGTGTGTGTGTGTGTGTGTTTGCAGGAGATTGATCCCAGCCTGGGTGTGGCAGAGCTTCCTGATGAATTCTTTGAGGAAGACAACATGCTTAGCATGGGTAAGAAGATGATGCAAGAAGCCATGAGTGCCTTCCCTGGCATTGACGAGGCCATGAGCTACGCAGAGGTCATGAGGTGAGACACACAGATCACAACAAAGAAATGACTTCACCTGCTCGGCCGGGAAAAATAACTCCTTTGTTGCACATTAGGTTAGTAAAAGGAATGAATTTCTCAGTGGTCGTGTTTGACACTGCCCCCACTGGCCACACTCTGCGACTGCTTAATTTCCCTACCATTGTGGAGCGCGGACTTGGTCGGCTCATGCAGATCAAGAACCAGATCAGTCCGTTCATCTCCCAGGTAAGTGGAATCTCCAGCAACCTGAAGTCTCAATCATCGGAAAATATAATGGACTTTTACTATGTTCTGTTTATATAAGTCAGTTAACGTAACATTTTGAACCTTTTATTATCTGTGTACAGATGTGTAACATGCTGGGACTGGGTGATATGAATGCAGACCAGCTCGCCTCCAAACTTGAGGAAACTCTGCCCGTCATTCGCTCAGTCAGCGAGCAGTTCAAAGACCCAGTGAGTCACATAATGGAGCTACACATTTTTAACAAGGCCAGGCCTGTGTGGTCTGATCAATTCCAATCCTCATCTTATTTTTCTCATGAACTACATGAAATCCTCATGAAATCCCCCATAATGCATGTTGGTGGTAATAAATGGAGACATAAACAATGCCTTTTCCAAGCCTAACTCTGGACAAACAGTCTTGAAATGTGATTCTCTGTTACTTTGATTCATTGACATGTCTCTAATCCTTACCTCTGATGTTCAGGAACAGACCACCTTCATTTGTGTTTGCATCGCTGAGTTCCTGTCCTTGTATGAGACAGAGCGGCTGATCCAGGAACTGGCCAAGTGCAGCATCGACACACACAACATCATCGTCAACCAGCTGGTTTTCCCCGACGCCGAGAGGCCGTGCAAGATGTGTGAAGCCCGCCATAAGATACAGTCCAAATATCTAGACCAGGTACCACCTTGAACGACAACATAAACAAAGTCAGGTTGAAGCTTAAAAAAAAAAAAAGATTGGGTCCTCATCTTGGAATATTGACGTGCATCCTTTTCCGTGGTCATGTCCACACGTATCCAAAATGATATGAGCGCAAAGTGGAAATGTCACATTCCACATTACTACAGCTGTTATTGATTTGGTGATGAGTAGATGAAGGACAACTTTTGATCTGTCGCTGAACTATCGCAAGAGTTCAAGTTATGTTCTGCACAAGAAAGAGTTTAGTTAAGATTAGAGCTTAAGTTTGTTGCAAACAATCCTGCCTATTCTTTACAGCAGGGGTCTCAAACTCGCGGCCCGAGGGTCTTCTGCGGCCCGTAAAACGATATTTTGCGGCCCCCACCTCTATGTGAAAGTTGAATTCATGATAATATTTCATAGATTTGTTCTCCACATTTTATGGGAAATCCTAAAGTTCTCAAAATCCTGATCCACAGTCTCCTAATGGTTCAGTGTTGTATTAGACAGAATCTTGGGGAAACTGATTTTTGTATTAGATTTTTTTCTTTTGTATTGAACACTGAAAGCGACTGACGCGGCCCTTTAGTGAAATGATAGTGTGGATGGTGGCCCTCAATTTATTTGAGTTTGAGAAAATGTGTGATCAGGTAGCTGATTGATGACAACAGTCTGGCAACATGGCAGCCTCCATGGTTTTACTCAATGTTGCCAAGACAGAGGAATTTAACCAAAAGTCAAAGATTTATTTTGGCCAAATGGACTCTCACAAAGCTTTATGCATAGCTTCCTCTACAACATGTGTCAAACTCGAGGCCCGGGCGCCAATTGTGGCCCACCAAGTCCTCTTGTATGGCCCGCAACAGTTTACAAAAGATTTTGATGAAATTTAATGACCATTCAGAGTTTTAAGAAAATTAAAAAAAAAAATTATTTTTTATATAGTGAGGATCATTTTTCAACCAATTTTTTTTCAACAAACAATTGTACTGAATTAACGGCATTTACAGTCAAGCATCGAGGGAAATTTAAGATTAAAAAAAAAAAAAAAAAAAGCGTTGTTACTTTTGACCCGGAAATTGTTGACAATTTCAGCCTGCACCACATTTCAGTGGGAAATGCACAGAAGTGTTTGTAGGCGATGTCTCTGTTGTTAACGCGGTCTGTTGTTTGTTCACAGATGGAGGATCTTTATGAAGATTTCCACATAGTCAAGCTGCCGCTGTTGCCCCACGAGGTCCGAGGAGCAGACAAGGTCAACACCTTCTCTAAGCAACTCCTGGAACCCTACAAACCTCCAAACAAATGATCTCCCTCTCTTCAGGACTCCCTCCTGTACCTCCACAGTCTGTACTCACTCCCCTCTGAGCTGCCTTCTCCCAAAAACTATCCTCAAACTTTGCAGCTGAAACGGACGATCCGCTGAGATTCATCTTAGATCTGGTATTAACATGTAACCGGAATGATCTGATGACATGGGAACAATTCCAAACTGCTGTTTAAAGATTGAAATAGTTGTGTCCTGACCCATTTATCACCTTCAGCAAACCTTTTGTAACTCACATACTCACAATGAACGCACGTCTTTCCTCCTCTCAGGGCTTCTGTGTTCATTTTTTCAGTAAGGGCAAATTATGAAATCTGATCAATACCTGAAATAGATTTTGTAAAAGATCTCCCTCCATCCTGACATTAGCTATTTGTTTTTCTTTAATTCAACTTGTTGTTAAATATCCTTGTTCCAGGAACATTCTTACATCATGGTAGTACATTCTTTTTTCCTCATTGGGACTGAACAGAAATCATGATGAAATGCACAGAAGGATTGATATCCATGTATTGTAAGGGCAGTGACGGATGGAAGCAGGCACTTGTGATCAGATCTTTCAGAGTGGATGTTCATACCAAGTCTAAAACAACATTATATCAGTAAAAAATGATAAAAAGGGCCTTTGGACCCAGTTTGAAGTATGAGGCGAAGCTTCAGGATCTGAACTAATGTTGGTCCAAAAATATTTCCAGTGATTGTACTGTGTTTTCCTCAGTGTGTACAGTAGGTTCCTGTTCTGTGTTTGGCCTTTTGTAAACGATAACTTCAACACAAGCCCATCCCCTCATCTGTAAAGGCACTACATACTGTACAACTGTTGACAGATTCAAGGTGTGATGGACGGAGGGGAGGATGCCGAGAAATCAAACAAATAAAACAAACAAAAAAAAAAAAACACCCATGTCCCCTGGCCTTTGGAAACATCTCCTTTCGACCACCAACAACTGTCTTCTTGCAATAAAAGCAAACATAAAGAGTCTGAAGTTTGTCTCTGAGCATTTGTGAAAATATCTGAGCTCATTTCTCTGTCCCATTGTTGTGTAGATGGAAGAATTCAGCTGTGATCGACATCTTTAATCATTTTTACTGAACACTGTGGAGACTTTAACGACTTTGACTCCTGTAAGAGTCCATTATCATGTCCAATATCCTTATAACTTTTCTCTGTCTCCTCAAAGCTATAGTCTACTGATGGGGACACTCTGGAGACACAGCCTTAAGCAGTGATTTTGTTAGAGTCTATTGAATGTTGTTCCATTTCTTCACTCTTGTTTTAACATTGTCCTTAACAACCTCCTCTAACCTCTCCTCTGTTACTTGCTTTTGAGTCGACAAGAAGCTGTTTTCTATAAATTATTTTGCAAATGTTGATTAAAACAAAATTGCCTCGAAGCAGAGACTTCTGTGGTCAATTGTTTAAATTACTACCAGTGTAATCAATTAAAATGTAACACTCAAGAGAAGTAAAACTGGCAGCATGGCACTAAAATGACATGAAAATAAGTGATAGGTGATTCTATGAGGACATCAAGCAATAATATATATTTGAAGGGTAATTATACTGTCACCTGGAATAACATGGCGGTATAATTCCTCCCATGTCTCCATCAAGATGGAGAAATGAGCAGCACCTGAGAAAAGGAGTATAAACATTAAAATGCAGCAGTTAAGGTGCAATAATTAAGGTTTAAATTATTGTGTTTTTAGATTTTTTTACGAGATATGCCTCTCCTTTACGTCTTGTTATGTTCACCGCTGCAATTCTGTTTTTTTTTATTATTATTATTAACCCCACCTTCCTGGGACGTCTTGTGGCAGTAGAGCAGTAGAACATTTCAACCACAGCTTTGATAACTGTACTATTTGATAATCTGTTGTTGAAACCACAACAACAGCGAATTAAAGGCCACTAATTGTTCAGATCAGACTCGGTTGGTTCCATATCACTTAAAAGAACGTCTGTCCACGCTTCACTGGCTGCTGGACAGTCCGTAATTGCTCACTGCGCCCTGCGCTCCTGTTGCTCCGCCGCTGTGGCCTGTCGGTTGTGGTCCATCACCGACTCACCGAGCCGCGCTCACACGGTCGGGGGCCCCGCTAACGAGCTCCTCCTCTCCCTGTTTCCCCCCTCATCAATTTTGGGGATTAAGCACCGGGGCGCACGGACCTGTGGACGGACCGACTCAACACCACGGAGCCAATTCAGCAGGGGAAGAATCAACATCAGAGTTGTGGAGAAGAGTCGAACCGCTCGTCTACAGGATGGACGCACGTCTGCACCCGTGCCGCAGGAAGATGCGCTGATCGACCGCCACATCCAATCAAATCACACCTCAGGTAAAGCGACAACCTTCCTCTGATGACAAACTACACTGACAGTCGGTTTGGATTCATGTCAAAATCTTCCAGTGGACCTCGCAAATCGGTTAAAACAAGAATAAGGTGCTGTTAAGTTTTTGATTAGTACAAATCTGTTCTGTTTTTTATGTTTAACATATGTGGCCCACGTTATTATTTATTATAATAAATATATACTACTTTTACAGTCATGGAAAAAATGATTAGACCACTCTTTCTTTAATTTCTTGTCCATTTAAAAGTCTGCTTCCACTTAATCTACATTAATCTGGACAAATATAATAACAACAAAAAAGGCTCATAATTCAGTTTAATTTCAGAGCTGATTTCTGTCCATTTTGCATGGTTTTTATTGACAGTGACAAAAATCACTTCCGTTCCTACATCACTAGCAATAACATTGTACTGACAAATACAGTGCTTTTAGTCATTGCATGGTTTTGTGTTCATTGTTTCCCCCAGGTGATAAACCTTTAGTGGAACAAGGCGTTAAGATGAACAAGGAATTGAAGAAAACAGCAGAGTGGACTAATCATTTTTTCCATGACTGTATATTGTCCTCCATGGAGGTAGCTGGAGTCAGAGTAGAAGATACTGAGAACAGGGGGAGATGAAATTTTGAATTACTCTGGCAACCACTGAGATGGGGACAAGCTGAGAGATATTTGAGAAAAAAATATAACAAAAACTCCATCTGATTCCTGAAAGGTTCCATACCATATGGAGATGTTCTTTCTTTTCCTCACGACAAGTCTTTCACCCACAGATGTGCTGTTTATTTTCTAGTCCACCTCCTTCCTCCTTGACGTCCGAGTCTACAGACTGTAACCAATGACGGTCACCTACACAGCCAGAGTGGCAAACGCCCGATTCTGTGGTTTCTCCAAACTGCTGTTGGTCTGGAAAGGTAGCATCTACAAGGTTCTCTACAAGGAGTTCTTGGCCTTCTTTGCCATGTACGCTGCAATTAGCACTACCTACAGGTGAGCAGAGGCTCAAAGAGGGATTCAGGACGTTCTGAAGAATACAATAGCAATGAGGTTTTAAAAAAAAAAAAAAAAAATCCACTCTTTCAGATTCCTCCTCCGTGATGACCAGAAGAGGTATTTTGAGAAACTGGCCATTTACTGCAATCACTACGCCAGTCTGATCCCCATGTCCTTTGTTCTGGGTAAGGTTTGTTGATGTTCTGAACTACACTGTGATAACAGACTTATCAGCCCATGATGGGGTTTGTGGTTGGATGTGATGAGTCATCAGCAGAAAGTGTATGTAACACTGTGTAATATCACAGAGTGTATCACTGACATGTCTACTGTAGCTCTTCTGCAGCAGGAGGTGAAAAGAATGACTTCTCTAGCTTTACCTTCTGTAAAAAAAAAAAAAAAAAAGTAGTTGGATTGTTGTTTGAAAACCATAGAAAAATAATCAAATATTGCAGGTAGATTATAGCTACCATATAACTATATTGAGTGGTGTTTTTGTCTCTCTGTCAGTGTGGAATTCCAGGATTTACCTTCTAGGCAAGATGGAATCTTGGTTAGGACAGTTAGAACCTTCCAGTGGGCTCAACTCCTGGATGGCTGTTGGGGTGCAGTGTGATTTGGGTGACAGTCATGGAAACTGCCCCAATATTCTGGTAACAGATAAGCACAGGAAAATAGATGGATAAAGCTGTTTTGCAAGTTATTCTAAAATAAAATAACTAAAATTTGATGAAATCAATATTCATGACCATTTATTTTAAGTAGTGTTGAATGATTTTGGAAATGATTTAACATTCAAGCTATAACCCTTGCAGGTAAGCAGCCTATGAATATTTGTACTCATATATTATATGAAGATATATATATATATATATATATGTATATATATATATATTTATATATCTTTTTTTTACTGAAGTTACAACTGCTCATTCTTTAAGTTATATTAAAAAACATTCTATGGACCACAGCAAAATTACTTGGTGGGCTGCATTTTGGCCCCTAAGTCTTGAGTTTGGGACTGTGGCCCAACCATAAACTATCTATTGCAGGGGTGGGCAAACTTTTTGACCTGCGGGTAAAATTGGACACGGGGCCGAGTCAAGAGCAGAGAGATGGAGCGTTCGCGTAAGCTAAGATAAATGGCAAGTAAAAGTCATGCATCAAACCCAAAATACTAAATTTCTAATAGCCTTTTATGTCATCTACTGGGAAAATGCAGGCATTGTAGGGAAAAGTCGGACGTTTAATTATAATATAAATAAATTTGGACAGGGATGGCGGGCCGCATTAAAAGGCTCAATGGGCCGCATGTGGCCCCCGGGCCTTAGTTTGCCCACCCCTGATCTATTGTTTATATATTCCTTGAGACCAGGTGTGTCCTAGTGTAATATTTGCAGGGCACTATTGTGTTTAGACTTCTTCTACAAAGAAAAAAAAAACTCAGATAAGCCACTTTTCCAAACACCTTCTAACTATGTCGCTGTATCTCTGTCTGGTCCAGGTTTCTACGTGACCCTGGTGGTGAACCGTTGGTGGAACCAGTACACCAACATTCCCTTCCCAGACCGGCTCATGTGTGTCCTTTCCGGAGGCGTTCACGGCAGTGACGAGCGTGGACGTCTGCTGAGACGCACTCTGATGCGATACACCAGCCTGTCAGCCCTGCTCATCCTCCGCTCAGTCAGCACGGCCGTGTTCAAACGCTTCCCCACCATGGACCATGTGGTGGAGGCTGGTGAGTGCGGAAACACCCGCATACAGAAAACCACTGTGACTTACCGTATTTACAGACTAAAAGAGCAGCGTGACATTTCACACAGGAATCGGACAAAAAAAAAACAAAGAAAAAAAAATCTGTCCCTCACATGAGTTGAAACTGTTGTGAATGAGTCACACGCCAACGTCACGTGAATGTGTGTGTCTGTACATCCTCTACAGCAGAGAGACAAAGAGACATCCTTGACTACAATAGATGACAGTCTACGTCAGACCTGGGCAAACTGAGGTCTGGGGGCCAGATGCAGCCCGTTTGGCATTATAATCCGGCCCGCCAGACTTGTCCAAATTATACTTTAATTTATATTATTGTTATCCTTCTCTTCCCTGCAAAGCCAGCATTTCCCCAGTAGATGGTCTAAAAAGACTTAAAGTATTTCGCCTTAATTCAATACTTTACACATCATTTACCTTAGTTCACAGAAATACTCAATCTTTCTGATCCTGACCTGGCCCGTGACTCAAATGTTAGTACCAGCTGTGGCCCGCGAGTCAAAACAATTGCCCGGGCCTGATCAACATACTGCATGTACAGTAAATGTGGGTGGATTGCGAAGCATTGAATGTATTTTTAGCAGCGTTTGAAAGCTACATGTGACCTCAAGCATTACTGGTACAAACCGTTTGGTTTCCCACAAAAAAGTCCCACTCAAAACTGTTTATCTTAAAGAATGCATTCAATTTGAATATATTTTTCTGCTAAACACTACCTGTGCACACAGTACGTTGCAGATGTTGTAGCAGGGTACTGTTTACACCCTTTTTTTTCTCCACACTTTTTCCTACGCAACTAAAAAAAGATTTACTTGATTCTTCTGCACAAGATCATGTTGCATTGTTGGACCCTCTGCAGATAGTCCAGATACTGCAGGGCTCCTTCTCGTCAGTCAGCCTAGAAAGTCCGCAGTCATTGAGCTACCACTGACTGCCTGCAGAGTGCTTAAAGGGTCTGCGTCTTAAATACTAAATACTAATGATGAAGCCTAATGTTGCCTCATGATCTTTCCACTCGTCAAAGAAACGATTTCTGGCACTTCCAACACCCCCACAACTCAATGCAGGCTCTTTTCAGGGATATTTCAAGTCTGGTGGAGTGAGCACCGAGCAATTCCATCCTCCTCCAACCCCAACCTCAATCTCCTTTAGCACTTGTTGCCTACGTACTGGCCTCCTTTTAGGAATACCTGTTGTTAAACTGATTGTTAATCCTCCATCTTATCGGTCTCTTCAGATCACAGGTGTCAAACTCAGGCCCAGGGCCCAAATCTGGCCCACATTGTACTGACAGAATTTGTAGTATAACAGATGTACGGTCTTTGTTATAGCACATACTTTTTGTTCTATCTGTTGTAAGTCTGTAAAAAAGGCACAGAATAAGAAAACATATACCCTTGATGTTTTATTTTCTAATTTCTGTTGACATTATTAAACATTGGCATGACATTAGAGAACAGACCTGGGCAAACTAAGGCCTGCGGGCTGGATGAGGCCCGTTTGGTGTTATAATCCAGCCCACCAGACTTGTCCAAATTATACTTTTAATTTAATTATCGTTATCTTTCTACCTGTTCCCTGCAAAGCCAGCATTTCCCCAATATATGGTCTAAAGAGGCTTAAAGCATTTTGACTTTATTCAATACTTTGCTCATCATTTAATCTAGTTCACAGAAATACTCAATCTTTCTGATCCTGACCTGGTCCACAACTCAAATTTTAGTACCAGCTGTGGCCTGCGAGTCAAAGTAATTAACCAGGCCTGGTCTAGAACCCACTAGCGTAAACAGTTACATCCACCTATGTAACTAACTTATGCAAAGTTCAGCAAATGAGTGTCGGTCTGTGCTGTATGTTAATACAGGATTCATGAGTAGAGAAGAGCGCAAGAAGTTTGAGGGACTCCATTCTCGCTTTAACAAATACTGGATCCCCTGTGTGTGGTTCACTAACCTGGCTGCTGCAGCCCGGTGTGAAGGTCGGATCAGGGACGATCACACACTCAAACTGCTGCTGGAGGTACACACACACACACACACACAAGCAAACACAACAGAATCACACAGTGATGAGTGACGAGACTAAGAAACTTTTGATGCTGTATCTTGTTCTTCCTCAGGAGCTGAACATTTTTAGGGGAAAGTGCAGCATGTTGTTCCACTACGACATGATCAGTGTTCCTCTGGTTTACACACAGGTCTGATTGACACACAAACACTCCATTCTACTGTTCCAAAGGTAGCACTTTAGAATTGTTTTTTTGTTTGTTCCACTGGACGGTGCTGTTGCCACACTGCAGGCTTACAATTCCTCTTCAATTTCCAAAGTTTAGTGACAATTTTATACAAATAAAAAACAATTTTTCCCAACCAGTTTTGTATTGAGAACACCGTAGACGACCACAAGTTCAACTCAACAATATTAAACATTTATGCAACCTGGGCTTTGATAAGGAATATGGACTTTTGAGACTTTTTGGTTCCTTGTCCAAGGCCAAGATGTTTTTCTTTAATAAAAAAAAAAAACAAAACAGTGTCTCTAAACATTTTTAAAGTATACATACACCTAAAACTCATGCAGAGTATTTTATACTTTAACCATCAAATGTATTCATAGAAAATGTCACGCCTATTAAGAATCTAAGATCTTTTACCTTCTTGTTCTTCTTGTTCTGGTTTCAGGTGGTGACTCTGGCTGTATACAGTTTTTTCCTGGTGTGTCTTATTGGGCGTCAGTTCCTGGACCCAGGTCAAGGTTATCCTGGTCACGATCTGGACCTGTACGTGCCCATCTTCACCCTGCTGCAGTTCTTCTTCTATGCAGGATGGCTCAAGGTCAGGTGGAGATCCCATGTTGGTTTTTGTGTTCAGCTGGGGACATTTGTTTTCACTTTTTTTAATAAGAATGGCTGATAAAAAAAAAAAAAAAAACACCTGTTATGTCCTGAAGGTGGCAGAGCAGTTAATTAACCCCTTTGGAGAAGATGATGACGACTTTGAGACCAACTGGATGATCGACAGGAACTTTCAGGTCTGTTAAAGTTGATTTAGTTTTAATATCACAGTGTTTCAGAACAGAGTAAAAACACCCAGACGTTGAACCCACAGGTGTCCATGATGGCTGTAGATGAAATGTATGGAGATCTTCCAATGTTGGAGAAAGACCGCTACTGGAACGACTCCAACCCTCGACCTCCATACACAGCTGCCACACTCTTCATCCTCCGAAAACCCTCTTTTCAAGGCTCCACCTTTGACATGGCGTGAGTTTTTTTTTTTTTTTGCAGCTCGATCCCATCTAGACTGTCCAACAGTAAGAGAAAGACTGACTGTGTCTTTTCCCTGGGACAGGGTTCCAAAAGAGGAGATGCACTTCCAGCCTCTGGAGGAAATATCTGAGAACCTGGAGGAGTCTGGAAACCGTCACCCCAACATGGCTCTTTTCAACAGATTCCTCAGTGCAGCTCCATCACCCACAGGCTTTATGGGTCTTCATCGAACTTCAAACCAGCTTCAAAGGCTGCACCACTCCCCCAGCATTGGCTTGTGCTCCACTGATGATGATGATGACGACAGCTGTGGGACTGTAGGAGGGTCTCTGCCATCGGGGTTCGGTCAAGACACTCAAAGCACCAGCTTCAGTGATGAGAGGGGCCTCAGAACCCCGCTGCTGGAGATTCAATTTGGAGACGAGCAGGAGAAAGGAGCAGAACATCTCATCATCACCGAGGAGGATGAGGTTAACTGTGGGAGAGAAAAGAAGGTGAGGGTGGAGAGAGGGGATGCAAACTACAAAGGTTCACTGTCAGTCACGCTACTTCCTCTGCCTCCTCCTCCTCCATCGTCCACTCGACCAGCCTCCACCTTATCGATCACTTCTCACAACACCTCCGCCTTCCTGTTGCAGCCAAGTGTCCACTCTAGTCTGGAGCACTGCAGCTCACAGCCAGCCATCCACCGCAGCCGGGCTTTGACCTCATGTCCTTCACCTGTGTGTGCTGACAACAAAATGTCTTCACTCACCGTTCCTTCCTATGATCATCCGCAACGTTTTCGCAGTGTGAGCATGGACTCCGAGTTCATTGGAGCTTAGTCTCGGGTCAAACAAACTGTAGCATTGGACAAGGACATGTGACAAACATTAAACATATATGTAAAAATTAACACTCTTAGAGCATTTGATTCACCTGACTTGATGATGAAATCAGGAATTATCCTGGAAGGGCCCCCACCCTCAACTGTGGACTGGTGGGAACACCTGCACTCCTTCATGGCACGTCTTATATCCTTGAACACAGGACAGTTTCCATGACCTGGAGGACTTTTGACGACCGTCTCCTGCAAAAGGACGAAAAAAAAAACAAAAAAAAAAAAAAACAAGGACTTTTTGCAGCTTCTCCAATCCAAACTTTAAAACAACTTCAATTGTTTAATCTTACTCAGCCACTAGATGGCAGTAAGGTACAACCAGACATCGAGTTTCACCGAGGCTGACAGCTTTATTTCCTACCATTGCGTCCAGTACTGACAATGTTGGAAAGAATTTCCGGTCAAACCTCACAACGGACTAAAGTATTGACTAATTCTCGATCATTTGCTTAAAAAAAAAAACTCACCCACATATATCTGATATTTTAAGACATAACTTGTGATATGTGTTAAGTGACAGATTCTATAGAATTGAGTTTGTATTTGACAAAAGTCTTAAGACACCATTTTTTTACTGGCGTTTTTTAATCTTTAGAGCTGCAACTGGAAACCAAATAATGACAATGTTATGTTTAAATTGTGATTTATTCTGATTTTAAAATTTTTAAAAGATTGTTATTGTTGCTTCCTTGTCATATGTGTAGGTGTTTGATGAGTTTGTTTTTTAACTGTCCATAAACCACACCATTATTCTTTACAGTATGATATTAAAATGTCTGTATGGTGTCTTTCATGTCCACCAACAAAAGAACCAAATATTTGAGTAGAACATATGAAAAAATATTATTACAATTAAAAAAACACAATAATTATTTTAACAGCCTTTACTCCAAGCAGATGTTCAACCGTCACTCAGTGTTGGTCCATTAATTTCTGCTTCTTGTTCTTTTCAAGGTTCAGGTTCTTTATTTGTCACATGACAATGATTGCAGGCAATGACAGTGAATTGAAGGTGCAGTAGCTCACAACTGTGCAAAATGTCCAAGTAAAATAAAAATAAAAATAAAGTATTAACAAAATGTGAACAAAAAAATAAAAATATATATCAATGTACACAAGGTAAAATAAGTAAAATAAAATAAAAGCAAGAGCAAGCAGCAGCGAGGAAACTATATGTGCAGTATATGAAAATAAAAAAGGGGTAAAGCAGAGAATGCACACAAGGTGGGGGGGCATCTAGACTCCATAAAGTCAGGTACTCCAACAGTTGACTATCTGGATCTCGTTGTCAGGCAAAATCCCTATGCTGCCCTCCACCTGGTGGTGTCTTTCACTTTTCGGTTCAATCTTTTTTCTCATTTTTTGACATAAAAGCCCCCTCATATGAATTTCCAGGGCAATTTTAGATTTTTTTACGGGGATTTTCTTTACCCCTAAACACCTGCTTTTTGACCTTGCAAATAAGGAAGGAAAGAGTCATGCAAAATATTCAAACAGGAAAGTTTCTGCTGAGAATAGGAAGTGTGGGCCATAGTAAGGGGTAAGGTTTACTTTTAGGGTTTACAACTCCTTAAACCACCTAAACATGAAGTTTTTTTTTTTCCAGAACTAAAAGTGTGATTAAGGATGTGAGTCTTAATACATTTGCTGTTGTTCTGCACCAGACTCTCTGACCTTGTTATGAAAGTGTCCAGTCTAAGCTGTCTTTCCTCTGAAGATTCTGTGACATTTGATAGAAAGAAAGTCATTAAATGTTAGAGCAGCTCAAAGGAAAGATGATCAACACAACAAAGCAATAATCCGAGCAGCAGACGACTCACCTTGGGGACATCGCACAGTCTGACAACGCCTGACAACGTTGTCGCTTGTTATTTTGGTACAACAGCAAACACGTCGGCCTGGGATATATAGATGTGTGTAGTTCAACAAACTTCTGACCTGTGGTGTCTGTGTTTGAAGACTAGTGAGGGTGCAGGCGCCGATGCAGCACTCTGATTTTTATTTTGCATACATAACAGTATGAAAGGCTTAACGTCTCAAGCTCCCTACCACAGTCTGACCGGACTCCTGCTGACTAACCAACTGGGATCAGGCATCAGAGTAATGATGGTGTTACTGCACCATCATTACTCTGACAAAAGGAGCGTGTGCTATGTTATAGCATGGGAAAAAATAAATTGACGTTGAAAAGAAACTCCACAGGTGATGAGTCTCTACCATCAGGTGCGGTTCAGAAATGTACTGTACGGATTTGCTGTGCCACAAAGAAGGAACGGATTTGAGTGAGTGATAGATAACCCCAACAGGAAACATTATGAACAAAAAGATTGAGAGACGAACCAAAACACGATGTTTTTAATGGTTGCAAATCAAAACTACGACATTTGGGACAACAAACTAAATACTCCACCTAAAAAAGACATTTTTTTTAAGCAAATATAAAGAGGGCACGGCTGCTATGAGGAGGGATGCACCAGAGTCTGGGCACTGGACCGCCAGTCTATTGGCCTGGCTATTTTTCAAAATAAAAGTCTGCTCAGTTTCAGTTGAAACAAAATGGTGTCTATTGTATGATTCTAATTATTTCTTAGATAGAAAATCTGTATCAGAAAACCAGCTTTCACAGGTCAGATTTCCTTTAATACAGGGAATCAGTATCGGTGCGTCTCTAACTAAGACTTGATCAAATGTCAGTTATTTTGTGGGTGAGTTTATAGTAATATCCCAGAAACACCTCAGTGTTGCAATAATAAAAAAAACTGCCAAAAAAAAAAAAAAATTAAAACCTCTAAAAGATTATTATCTTTTGCAGGTTTCTGCTGGTTATTGAAGGAGCTTTGTAGTCACTTTTCTTTTTTTTGTAATCTAACGGATGGATTTACTGAATTAAAGTCGTGTACGTTGGATGAGTCATGACCAGTTTCACTGACCTATAAATTCTGTAAATCCCCTCAACTATCCTCTGACCTGTATCAGGGGAGGACAGCATCATCAGATCAGTGTGTAACAGCAAAGGAAAACCTCTGACCACTGCCGGTCACTCTTTGTTATTGAGTGTGTTTTTTTTTTTTTTTGTCACTTCCTGTCTCCAAGACTCATTTTTACATTGATCATCAGGTTCTAGCCTGTGCTGTGGCTTCACAGGAAATGTGGCTTATGTTTTTGTCATTAAGTGTGAAAACACAAGAGTGTGGGAGGAATTTCAAAGAAGTGAATGTGTGTGTGGTAGTAGGTGCATGTGTGAGTGTGTTTCACTGGAAGTAAGAGTCCTGAGGTCAGCAGTCAGACTAACTGAAAAGGTCTAATTTAAGACTGGCTCCTCACTATCACCACACGCTCATCTGTGTATACACTCACATGTGGACATGGAATGAAGACCACGGTTCACTTTTCTGTGTTTTTACACTTTGTACGCAAGCAAAAGTAAACACAACTGAAAAAGAAATGTGGGAAGAAAACTCACATCATCAGATACACAGAATCCACCCTGACTAAAGAGAAGTTGAGCTCAGCTCTACATCCATACATCAGTTCTAAACGGCTGTACCTTGAAATGAAGCGTGGGCAAACTAAGGCCCAAGGACCAGATGAGGCCCGTTAAGCTTTTAAAAGTGGCCGCCCAACCTTGGCTAAGTCAAATAATTTTGTTATATGATCATTATACTTCTGCCTTTTCCCTGCAATAATAAGTTTCATACATGCCATTTATCTTAGTTCAAACTGGACCTGAACCCTGTGTCCAATTTTGTCAGCCAGTGATGTGTCCACTGGGTCCCTGTTATCATGCTGGTTTGTCACCAATGTCATCAGTCTGGATGAATATAATACATATACTTTGTATCTTTAGTTTTACTGATATATTGCATTGATACAGTGTTAGTTTAAAGAGGAATGTTAGTAAAGGGAACATAAAACTGTGTGGACTTCTCAGTGGATCTCTCCTCCTTGGCTTTACCTCCTATGTCAGGCATGGGCAAACTAAGGCCCGGGGGCCAGATGCAGCCCGGGCCTGCAGGGCCAGATGGTTTCTTAATGCGGCCCGCCAACCCTGTCCAAATTTAATAATTTATTTATATTATCATTATACGTCTACTTCTCCTACCGATATCATGAAGGGTTTAAGAAATACAGGACTTTTACATGGATTTATCATTGTTAAAACGATCTTTCTCGACCCCCGTGTCTAATTTTTGGACTAATTGTGGCCCACTAGTCCAAAAGTTTGCCCCGCCTGTCCTAGCTTTCCTGTTCATTGCATATTTACACAAATATATATATATATATATATATATACACTGTAAATATAACCAAAAAAGACATACACACTCTCACTAAACATGTTTTCTTTATAGACTTACCAACCCAACCCCGTACTTAAACATGTTTTTGTCTCCAGTGTGTGTCTGTGTGTGTGTGTGTGTGTGTAGTGTGTTTATAAATGTGTCTGTGTGTTTCGGCCACTCCGTCTCATACACACACGTACACCCTGCTGTAGCACTCCTTTGAACACAAAGACCTGTCTGTCTGGTTCTGTCTGTTTACATGTATGTGCATGTGTGTGTGTGTGTATGTGTGTGTCTCACAGATCTAAGAACTCTATGTCAGTCTGTTGTATCTTTGCTTGAACAAAGTCACTTTATCAGTACAGTCTGGATGAATCAAGTGATTGTTATTGTTCTGTCCAACACTGATAACATCAAGACTAACAGGAACACTATGTGTGTGTGTGTGTGTGAATCCAGGTATAGCTATCCCTGTGGGGACATTTCTTTGGCGTCAAACATGCTCTGTTGTGGGAAACATTTGTTCTTTTAAGGATTAAAGATCTATGTTTAAAGTTCGGATTAGAATTAGGGAAGGGTTAGAGTAAACACAAGGATTAGGATTAGACATACATTTTGATATGGCTACGGTTGGGTGACGGTTAAGGACAGAAGAAATGGTGGATAAATGCATAGCCTTTGGTTACTGTCAAAAAACCATGGGAAAATTACAAGATCTTTCTTTTGTTATGTTGTTGTTAATGGCACCAGGAATTAAAATGAACGGGACATTGTAGTCTTTATTCCCTTCTAGTCTTTATTCCAGTAGACTGTTCCAGTAGACTTAACTCTGGCCAGGGACCTCATGTCCCCAGAGTCTCTATCCTTTGCCTAGACTCAGGACTTCATCTGCACATCCTGGCCCAACTCCCATCTGGACTTTTGGAGCATATGGCTTGAATAGACTATGAATGGACTTTATAGTGTCCTCTTGTTTTACATGTAGATATAAAGAATTTGTGTTTTTCCTGCTATTGTTCAGTTTGCCCTCCTGTCCATCCTGGGTGAGGATCCCCTTCACTGTCGATCACCCTGAGGTTTCTTCTTCTTCCTGTCTGGGTTTTTAGGAGTCGTTCCTCAGCCGGTCTGAGGGTCTATAAGAACAGGGGGTCTCTCCTCCTGTTATTGCATATTGTTTCCATATATGCTTGTGCCTTAAGATTGGAGTTATATATATATATATATATATATATATATATATATATATGTTCTGGGTTTAATTTCACAACAGTCTTTTTAGACCTGGCTCCACAGTATCAATTTGAAAAAAAAAAGAAAAAAAAACATATTAATGGGGCTTTCAACCTAGAGAACTTCTCCTTTGGCAGGAGGTGTAATAAGGTTAGCAACGTCAGATAGCAACTGACGTCCATGAACACACCAGTGTCTCTGTGTGAAATGATTTACTCTTCAGTGACTTGTCTGATCCCAGACTTGACGGGTTCACAGTCAGTTTGCAGCACTGACACTTGAACCCATAGACTAGTAGCAGACAGGAGGCTCTGTTTATTTGACTGCCAACTGTTGGCATCACAGCTTCCACTGCTGGGCTGAACTGGGCAACACCACTGTTTATGTCTAAGCTGCAGACATCAACACCAGGAGCAACAGCAGCAACCTGTTTTCTTTTTGTACATGATCCAAAATCTGAGCAGACTAAGTGTAAACAGACACAGTGTTATCCATCGTCAGTGTCTGTAGATGTCATTACGGTGCAAAAGAAAGTCAACACACAAGACATGGGGGACATCCCAGTCAATCACAGGTTTACGTGTAGAGACAAACTACCTCAACACTCAAATTTACACCAAGGGTTAATTTAGTGTGAACAAATGACCTAAGACATTTCACTGAACTGACTGGAAGTTCCCTTTTGGACAACACCGACATCAGTACTCGGACCAAAGAGACAGTCTTTGGGTGTGGACATCTTAGTGTCAGTGTAATATGTTCATTAGTAAAAGCTTTTTTGAAATGTTGGTATTTTAAACACTAATAATAAAGTTAAGGACACACATTTTAATAATAATAAAAATAAATAAATTTTATTTCAACTTTGTAAGACGTCTTGAACAGTTTGCCTTTGTCTATGTCAGACTTGGGAAAATGAGGGACATGGGTTTGGATGAAGCCGTTATGTCTTTTTAATCTGGTCCGTGAAACTTGTTCAAATTATTCAATTAATTACAATTTTCATTATCCTCCTGCCTTTTCCCTACAATGCCAGCAATTCCCCAGCAGGTAACGCAGAAAGCTGTTTCAACCTTCATTCATGAATTACACTTAATTTATCTTAGTTCACCCAGATGCTTGAGCAGTTAGGACCTGACTTCAGCCCCTCTGTCAAATTTTATTGCCCGCTGTGGTTGTTATTGTTACCATAAAGATCATGGCAACCGTAATGATTTTTCCAATATCTTTACAGATGGTTATGCAGATAATAAATGCAGCAGCTGCATCCAAGGAACAGCTGGAGGAAGGTGTAGAAGGTCTGCGGTTGATCGGGAACTACAAACAAGTGACCCGAGGCCTGAGGGCTGACTCGTTAACGTGTGACTCGCTGCCCTGGCCTCTCCTCTTCCTCCTCCCCATCACCATCACCATCACTCGCCTATCCTCATGTCAGCCCTAGGCTCCCTAATGGACCCTGACAGCAACTTCTGTCCTCTGCCGCCTCGGCCCATCCAAATCCAGACTCCTCCGCATCCTCCTCCTCCTCCTTTTTCCTCCAGTCTTGCCAGTTGGGCTTTAACATCCAGGACAAAACATGTCTGATCTCGGCTGTCAAAAGCACATCTAGGATGTCTTTAGTCACACGTCCAGGATCATTAATCTGCACCAGACACTTGTATTTCTCAATAACCCAGGAACGTTAGTTAAGGCAAAGACATCAACAAAGTCAAATTTTTCCATATTATTGAATACCGTTTTAGTGACTCAGTTAAAATCTGAACCAGAGAAGAGGGAGGGGTCAGTCTTACACCTGCATACACTGACAGTTGCACAACTAATTTGTGAATGAACATACCAGCACATGCCAATCTTATTTTTGATCTAAGGTGTGGCCTCGGCACACGCTAGAAGCCACTTCCTGTTGCACAATCTAAAGAAACTACAGACATAAAGACTAAACTTGTTAGACTGGATGCAGGATGTAATCAGTGGGGAATGGAAATAAACTGCCACAGATTCCCTCACGCACACACAGGCACCACCTCAACACCTAATTTGTTTGTATTATTCACATAAGCGGTACATATTCTTTGTTAAAGTCTAGAAAATCTTGCCCACAAATACGTTTGTATTTATGTCATGTATCAGGGATTCCCCAAAATAAATATTCTAGCCAAAAACCAAATTTATTTGGACAATGTTTTCAAGAATATAGCAATTATAAAATTATGATATGTATGTAACACTTTCCAACAATGCACAATATATAAAAAAAAATACATATATAAAAACCTGACCCCTACTGTAAAAGTAGTGGTACTGCTACCTTTATCCTACTGCTTAATGTAGTAAAATACAATTGCCAGCCGTAAGTATCATGCTTGTATCATAACTTTCTGTTTCAGTCCAGTTGTTTGGGTGATAAAGGTCCAGAGTTTAAATCACAATGTACGCCAAACCTAACCCTTGGGTCCTCCATCAATGTCCACAAAGGACAAAATGTCCAACCAAATACATGTACTTGTTGTTCAACCAGTTACACACACAGAAACATAAATACGGAGCAGACTACAATACAGAGGTCAGTTATAATGAAGTCAAGTGTAGAACACTGCGGATGAGAGACAGGAGAAAGTGGGGGACGTCACCTTTGGGTGGGCACATGTATTACTCATGCTGTCACTCCACACTCAGTGAGGTCACGGTGGTAGAAGTAATATTGTGTGTCAGACAAATCAGCAGCAACAATGACCTCATTCCAGCACATAGCCCACTCCACCCACACACTCTTTAAGGAGCTCCAGATGTACACACTGAACACAGCCGTACGCACCAGTCTGATAATAACCGCACGCAAACACGCAGTGTTTTCACCGTTTTTTTTTTCTCAGAAACTTTTGGGATGACAGGAAGTCATCTCCTACTGCGGTAGATACATTCCAAGACACAGTACAAACAGGGAAACTACCCAAGGAGTGCTATCCAATCACTGTGAGAAACCCAAAAGCATCCTTAAAGCAGCGTTTGAGCTGTATATAACTTTAACATTTTTTCTCCATGTTTTTACTGTTTTTTTAGGATATATATATATAAGAAAATATATATATATATATATATACACACACACATACATACATACACACACACACACAAACTGTTTATACATACTACATATACATATAGTACATAGTAGTGTTGAAATATATATCTGCTAATATCAGTTTTGTGCATCTAACTGCAGTGATTAGGTTGTTTTCACAAGCTTGATACACACACACACACACACACACACACACACACACACACACACACACACACACACACACACACACACACACACACACACACACACACACACACACACACACACACAGCAGGTGTTGTACCTGGCTCTAGAATTGCACCGTCGTCTGACTACAAGCACACCTGGCTGAAACCGCAGACAACCACAAAGCTGTAAAACTCTCTCCAACACACCCACACACAATCTCAAAAACACACACACACACACATTCAGACTGACAAACATGGAAACACACCCGCACACACTCATAGCTACACATCGGATGACAACACAGGCACAGTTTTCCATTGTTAACACGCAGTCGTACAGATGGACAGATGTTCATTCTCTGTAAATAAGACAGGAAAAACTACACTGAGGCTGCTTTTTTCCGATGACCTCTCGACGTAAACACCACTAATTACATAAGAAAACACAGGGAAGTCTGCTCTGCCCTGTGGCTTGCTAAAAATACTTACAGCAACTACAAACTACCTTCTTGAATAATAAAAAAAATGTATAAAAACAGGACACAGCATCTCAGCTGCGTCCTCAGGTTATGCTGTCTCAGCTCGTCGTCTCATGGACAGGTTTTCTCCAGATTCCTCGCCTTGGGCCAACATGAATCCAGAACTGCATGTCAATAATTTCCCAGGTCTTTATTTTCTGTCTCTGTTCAGGGCTGTTCTTGTCTCGTCTTGCAGCCTGTTGTTTTGCAGCCTTAGCCTACAGAGGTGATCTCATCTGTGTCTTGTTCTTCACCCCCCGCTCCCGAGCAACTTTGTATTTATCTGACCAAAATAACCACCTCAGCCTGGAAAAAACCTGCGTCAAGACAAACAGAAATAGGCCAAGATTTTCCAAGGAAGGCCGTCTGGGCAGGCAGTCATGCTGTAGACTGAGGCGGAGCAGGAGAACAAGTCTATGCTGTTACTGCAGGAACATGATGGTTAGAGGCACGTGTAATAATAACTGTAATAATGGTAATAATATAGTACCTGAAGGTAGCCAAGGTCAGTTTGAACAGCAGTGGAAAAAACAAATCAGACAACAGATAGAACCATTAAAAGGAGAACAGCACAGAGAAAAGCAATAAGATCATAAAAATTAGGCCTGTGGACCAAATGTGGCCCGCCAAGTCAGCTTGTGTGGTTGCGTACTGTTCTGTACTGTATACTGGACATTACAGAGTAACACTGTACTGTACTTCAATGTAATGTTAGTACATGCACATTATTGGGGTACAGTGGAGGTTATCCCTGACCTGGAAGCAGGAAGAGCAAGTGCAGGGTAGCATGCCTTCAGTCCTAGACATTTGAATGCAATTCAAGTACTGTACCATATCATGCTCCTCCTTATATTTATTAGCAATTAATGTTATTCAGGTAATTATTTTTGAATGTATTATTTTACATGGGTGCTTTGATCATGCCAAGACAAAAAATATTTACTGTATGTATATGGTTGGGATATTTCCACAATTAAAATCTTTCACCCCAATGCAATTAGGTATTTCATGATCCCTAAAATGCCACTAACTAAGAGGCATGCTTATGAAATGGATTTTAATTTCATTTATTAATTTTTAATAAGCAGCTAAGTAACGTCACACAACGACATCAACTCAGAAAACGACTGAAAAGTCTTTTAATTAAGACTTTCCCTTTATGGAGAACCCCGCACTGATAAGACCCAAAATGACTTTCACCCCCCTGATATAGTAACTAACTTTAATCATCATCTGTACTTTGTAACTTTTGCTACAGAAGATTCATTTCCATTAATGTCCTTTTTTTAAATTTCAGGTTGTGGATGGATGGATGAAACTTGAGCTCAGTATAAATGGTCTTCAGCTCCACGTTGATTTAGCAATAAAATATTTTAAAGTATATATTTTATGTATTCTTCATGTAGTCTTAGAGCATGGTTGTTGAACTCAATTTCGCCAGGAGTCACGGACTAACTATATATTGCTCCCCTTGTGGCCGAAGCCGCAAGCAACTGCCTGGATACCCTGGCTTCAAGTGACGTCCCTGAATAAAGGTTGATTTTTGGGAACATTGAATCTTAATCAGTGGCTTAATATTATCAACACATGAGAAATTAAATCAGATATAAAACACACATGAGTGGTATATGCCGTTGTTCTGCAGCCTTTCCATGAATGTTTTCATGTGTTTTTTACAGAACTACATCAACAGAAAAAAAACAAAATGTCTGCTATAACAAAGACCCTGAACTAAAACTACAAATCCTGCCAGTATATAAGGCCTATATACCGTTGGGCTAACTCTAGTAAATATCTGATATGATTTTCTGGGCCAAATATAATGTGTCACTGCGGGCCACATTTGGCCCCCGGGCCTGAGTTTGACTGCATTAGAGTGTCATTTTTACTGCATCATGACTGAAACTGGTCTACTATGTTTCGGTGGACCTCAGCTCTATATGCTTTGGTTCTGTTTGTGAGCTGGTTTTACTGAGACACTCTTTCTTTAGACACCAATGAGATCACTGGGGGTTCTGCCATCCATAAACTATAAATTATTGGAAAACACACCACAACATTTGCACAGACACAAACAAAAAGAGTGGGGGTTTGCCATGGAATTAAAAACACATTCCACTTCCCGTAAGACTGGGAGAAGAAGAGTGAGTCACTTAAGCAGTTTCAACTGACTCCCTTTTAGATTCAGACGTGTCGCAGTTCTACGTCTACATGTGGAGACTTTAACGCTCCCTGCTCCTCGCAGTCTAAACACCGGTCTATCATCATACCTGCTGATGTTTGTGGCGCTGTCACTAAAAGAATTCAGAGAGCGAAAACGCTCACTCTGCTCTGACCAGGTCACCTTTGGTCTACAGGAGTCATACACATATTACACAACAAATGACAAGGACAAACCTGACATACAGAAATAAAACTGGATTTTTCACCAGCATTTATCCTTAAAGTTTGTAGTGTATAGTGGATGCACACACACACACACACACACTTGTAAAATTAAAAACAGATCCCAGAACCTTCCAGCTGAACTTCTCAGCTGACTTTTCATCCTCCTCCACATTACTGCCAGGAAAACAGACTTTTTTACTGTAAAGGTAAAAAAACAGCATCATTGTGGGAATCGAGCCTCCTTTTCCTTTCCCCGCTTTTATCTTTCGGTCTACTCCCGTCTAGTTCAGACACAGACCCCCCCAAAAGCCAGACTCAGACCCTGAAATGATGCAGTGTTTCCATGTGGTTCACAGGCAGCGTCCTGAGTCACGGAACGTCGGTTTTTCCCTCCCTATCGCAAAACACGCCGACAGTTTAATTGGCCGTGCCGCGCGGACGAGTCAATAATTTTTGTTTCTCTTTCAACAGTCCTGCTGCTCAGACTGAGTCAGACGCTGTAGACCAGGTGAAGCAGCGACTGGTTGAATGTGTTCACTCTGAACAGGCAGCCTGATTAACAGCAGATCCCATGAGTCAGACCAGCTGGTATTCTGCTACCTCCTCTTCCAAACTGAGGTTTTTCCCTTCTCCTCGAATTACAGTGTAACAATAACTTGACTTTGTTGGTTCCACTATGAGTGGCTGGAAGTTAATGGTCAAACCACAAATCGGCACACAACTGGATTTGCACGCTGACCCTTTTGGTGGAAGGCAAACTCTCTGTCCACTGAACTACTGTCTCTCAAAAAGTAGATAATAGGTATAACGGCTTAAACTAGGAATTAAGCTCCCAGCTGGTCAACTCATTACTACCTGTTGTTCTGAACAAAGATGAATAACTGTGAGATCCAGGAATGGCCAAGCAATAAATATTGTGCAGCTTAAATAAGACGCCCCACAAAGGGATAGATGATTTAAGTTAAACTGATTATGAATGTTTACTCATAAACAACCTTCTTTTTTTGTGTCAGAACTAATCTACTTAAGATAGCGACAGCTTAAAGTCATATTTAAGATCCTGGAACAAATGTCATTGTTACAGAACCAGGTTAACATCATAAATAAAGTATTGGCTAGATATCAACATTTCTCTCTGTAGCACATTTTCAGTATTAGTTATTTTAATATTGTGTATAAACTTAATCACTCTAAAGGGTTATCTTGCTCTTCTACAATGTTATTAACCAGGTGTTTCCATTCCCCTTGCTTCCTTTGTTATGACTGGTGCCAAAATCACTGTAGACAGACAACAGGGGATTATGACAAATTTAGTAAATGCTGCCAGAGGGCCCTAAAAATGTCTTCTCTAAGTTGAATAAAAGTAAAAAGGCATGTGTCCAATGAGAAGGTTTTTTCAAAGCAGAACAACACAGTTTTGGCATTAACCCAACAATGTCTGGCCAGGAAAACCTTTCCTTAGCAACAGCAAATTCATTGGTCATTTGTATGAATCTAACAAACAGAATGTCCCCTTACAACGCAGGATTGTTATTTTTTGCGGCATAGTCACATTTGCTCTTCAAGATCATGTCACATCCATCGTGTCAGTCTCACAACCAGAGGACACAAATGATTTAATAATGTAATAGGAGTTGGAAATACGGAAGTGCAGAGGAGAAGCCTGCGGCTGTAGTGAGCACAGTGGACCCCACCACTGAGAATTTTGTAGAAGTGTGGGCATGTTCAGAGCCAGACGTGATAACTGCTGCCTGCAGGTTTACCCATTTATTATTTTCCTAAATGTTGCCTACTTATCGACCAAACTTGCTCTTATTTGCAATAAAAATGTAAATTAAAAAGGCTAAAACAAAAATTGATTATGCTGCTTGCTCACAGCAAGTTTGGGCAAATGTAGGATGTTGATGCCTTTAAGGAATGGAGAGAAAAAGATTTTGGCACAGTTTTCCAGTCAGACCCTTCCTCCTTTGGAATCATTAATCAGGGGCATTATGAAGTCATTGCTGCCTCACCAGATTTTTGTGCCTGTAAAAATAAACCTCACAAGCCTCTTAAACAGACAAGCTTACACTGATATCAGGAACTAACATATTTTGGCAGACTGTGCTGCATAATGTGTTTTTCTACGAAAAGGGAATCTCATCCTAAAGAAATCAGTCACAACTATCAAAACTGATCGTGTTAACATTTTAGATCCAACTGCAGCTGATGAAAAGTGACATAAGTAAGAAGATTGGATTTGATCCTTCGCCAATGGTATATTCATAGCTTTAGGTTTTCTTGGTACATGGAGGGAAGACATGTGGAGGGGTGAAAGTTCCTCGACAGCTTGAATACAGACTCCTACAAGAGAGTAGAGTAAAAATAAACAAGGGGAAATGAGAATACAAGAGGCAAAGATTGGAGGACAGATGGATGGATGTCATGGGTCTGAGCAGCGAGGTGATAGAGGGCGGCAAGCTGGTGATCGGGGCGCACGTTTGCGTCACTGGAGCTATTCCAAGAACATAATTCTTACTCACGCACATACATACTCACTTTCTCACAGGCATTGGCTGTTTCCACGACAACAGCAAAGGGTTTTTTGAGGGATCAGAGGTGGTAGCCATGTGCAGCAGATATATATTGTTACATCAGGTTTTTTAATTATAATAGGACACATGTGTCCTTAAGGTCAAAGCTTACTATATAGAAATCACAGCACAAGCCCTTTGACTTACATAGGAGTCAATTTACTCATTCACCTCAGCTTTTTTTTCCCCGACGCTCTTTTTCTTTAGGCGTCTATTAAATTGCGCTGCTGCCACCTAAGGGTGGCACCTTTTTTAAGGATTACACTACTACACTACTACTAAGTAAAAACTAAATAAAGCCATCAAAAAAAAAAAATAAATAAAAAATCAAAGAAATCATCAAGGCCTTCATATTACCATAAATTATGTTTGTAGTGAATTTTTGGCAGTGGGTAACCGCTATCACAGTGTCACAGCCAGTTAGACGTTCAAATGTGTTTGGCATGAGGTTATAAATTCTCAGCTTCAGTCTCTTGACATCAGAAGTAATAATGGGCAGACAGCTGTGAATGATTTACCAAAATCAGATGCACTTCCTTTACTGCGAGATGGGTCATTGTGTTTAGTGACATAAAAGAAATTTCACACTGCTGCAATTTCCTACTTGCTAATTACCTTTGCTGCATCTGTGGGAAGCTAATAATCGTTAAGAGAAGCCATTATTCCCAAAAATAAACAGGATGTGTCTGTTTATTGTGTCTGTGAGAGAAGTCTGATCTGGCTGAAAGATCTTTATAAGTAAATTAGATTTTGGCACTTGGACTGAAACACAGCCTTCATCTCACACACACACATACACACACACACACACACACCTCTACTCATCACTACAGGAAATCAAGAACTTCCTGCTGAATATGGCACAGGAAGTGAGGTTAGCAGTGCAGTGTGTTGTAAGAGTTTAATGAATGAGAGCCTCTCTCATGGTGGACCACAGACTCACTCACTGCTCCTGTGAAGCACTGCTCGTACGCTGCTTACCATTATGTGATGTTGTTTTCACTCCCACACTGCTGATGAATGAAATGTGACAACAATAACAGCCTCTTACGTGAATATGAAAATATGAAGATGACGATCTGAATGGCTGGTTAGAAAAACATGAACATGTCCCACAGTTCCTACAACTTCTATTTCATTACAAATTATTTGAAATCTTCTGAACCCAACGTGGTTATTTGCCCAGTTTCGCTACAACAAGTTGACCCTGGAGCAACTACAAGATAAGTATACCTCATTATTTTCAAGGTAACTTCTGTGTACACCTCGCTGGGTATCTGAGGAGTCTCCACCGCTGCCGCACAAATCACATTGCACTGCACAGTACCTTCCTGTGGGTGGTGAGCCCAGTCAAAGAGCGAACTGTAAGAGGCATATTTTAATTGTCATCTGTGTCAGCTTTAAAGGACCATTGTAGGATGATATATATTTGGGTCAACTTTCCCAAAACAAAGGCACAGACAGAAAACAGAAAAGTGCAGAGTAAAGTGAATGAAATTCCAAGATGTATAAGCTGTTGTTCAATGCTCTCTGGGTAAATAAAAGTTACTGGTAAATAGTCTTGTAGTTGGACTGCCATTGTTTTAGGTAGGATCATGCTTTTTGACCAGTAGTGAAGTAGCGAGGACTTTCTGTATTGTATTTACTACAATAATAAACATGACAATATTCAAGGTTCAATTTATTTGCTATGATTTTTTCTTTAGTGATTACAAATGTTGATCCCTCAGCGTTGCAGACTGTCCCTATCTAAGACCTCATTGGCTTGGTATTGTGAGACGCGTCCTATCACCACATTCTTGCCGACAGACACTTGTAATTTAAAGTATTTATTGCCCTAACCACCAGTTACTCTACAAACTGAGACGGACAGTCAGAGTTGAGTGCACGTCAAGAAGCCTCTGTCTCATTATTAAGGTGCACGCACACACACACACACACACACACACACACACACACACACACACACACACACACACACACACACACACAACATTACATACTGTACATACTGTAACATTACATTACAGTATGTAATGTTGTGTGTTGTGTGTATTGTAATGTTGTGTCTTGTCTGTGCATGGGATAGCGGGGAACGCAATTTCGATACCCTTGTATGTTCTGCACATGTAAAGGTATTGACAATAAAGCTGACCTTGACCTTGACCTTGACACACACACACACACACACACACACACACGGTCCAGTGGTGCCTCAGGGCAGAATTTCAGATACAGCAGGCGAGCTGCACTACTGCAAGAATTTCAGCAGCGTGTGTGTGTACAGGAATAAAAAACGACAAACACACCATCTGATAAGAAGAGACAGACACACAATCTACAAAGAACAAAGGAGGTGTTGTTCTTCAAAGAACAACTTGACACCAATTAGATGTTCTCTTCATTATCCATCACCGTATGGTTACTATCACACCCATCTGTCTGACTGATAACAATCCCCGCCTCATTTCTGAGCACCAGACTAAGCTTTTGAGGTTAGGACAACTGTGGGGACGACAGAGAGGAAAAGCAAAAGTGCAGTTTAACCGTTTCACTGCCGAACTGAACTGAGCAGGCTGTGGTTGATTGACTCAGAGCCCGCTCTCCTACTTTCTATATATTACTGGTTTCAATCCAGCGGCTGCCGATAATAGTGCAACTGGACCTCGCCCAAAGTCACACCCGTCTACGATTCTACCCGACAGATCACTGACTGATGCTCTGTGGTTAATTTTCGCACCGTGTTTTTGGCAGAAATGAAAATAATCATCTTGATTTAATAGCCGAGCTCGTATGTGTCTGTGCACAGGGGGATGTTTTTAGTTGAACTGTGGGAGGACAGATGACTCTGCAATTTCCCCCTGTTCAGTTTCTCCTTCCCCTTTGTTCTCATGGGAGAACAACAGGGGTAAATACAAGAGAAGGGGTGAAACCAAACCTAATAGAGCAGTGCAGCTTTTCAAGATAGCTGCTAGTACGTACATATCTGTAGTATGTCTCTACCAACAGAACATACCTCCTGTTTGTAATTAACCTGAAGCATAAAACACCCAGTTCAGTAAACAAGGCAACAACCCATTAGATCCACAACATTTTCCTGAAAAGTTTCTTGCCTTTTTTAGAAATAGGACTTTCGTTCAAAGTTTGTGTCACTTATGTAAATCCTTCAGTTGAGAGTTTTGCCCTGTAGCAGGTGGTGTCTGAACTTGCATAAAACTGTCAAAATGTTATTAGCCAGCAAACACCTTTTTAGGGTTGCAACTGCATTAAACCTACATTTGGTTTTGGTGCCGGTACTAATGTGTGTTTCATCTTCCTGGTAAAAGAAAACAGAATTTTAGAACTGTGTGATTTGACACAAGACCGCTTCCTTTACACCAGTGCTTCCCAATCTTTTTCCGTTACGCACCCCCCTAGCAAGAAGAAAACAATTCGCACCCCCCTCCCCACCACCCACTCTCCGCTGAAACTATAAATAACAGCATTTGTCTATAAAATAGTTCTAGGTACACCTCTGCATAACATCGTATCCTTGTTAACATAAAGAAAACAAAAAAAAAATAAGAGATATAGTTCAACTTACAAGGATGTGCAATTACACTTTATTGTAGTACGGTGGAAAAAAAAACACGCGCCCCCCTCAGCATCACACTGCGCCCCCCAGGGGGGCCCACCCCACACTTTCAAAACCCCTGCTTTACACCATTTCCATCACTGCCATAGTTTCTTTATTTCGTATCTTTTTACAAGCAATATTGTCTTTATAATATAAAAAAAAACTATCAAATAAAAGTGGAGAGTTCAGCAGTGGATGCATTAATTTTTTTCATGCGTAAATGTATACAGCTTACCTGTTGTTTTTTGTAAGACACTGACATCTCTGGTGTTGAAATGAGAAATCAAGGTATTTTATAGCTATTTGTTCGAGACATTATGACAATTTACTGTTTATTGAATCAGTTCCACTGAGCATGACACTGTCCCCACTTCCAGCTCCCAATTAAAGCTGCCCACTGATCACTTTGGTGATGGGTTAAATACAGAGGGCAATCTTGTTTACTTTTGAAATTAAACTCTACTGTAGAGTATGAAGATTCCTCCTGGCCCCCTTAGAATTCTGAGTAATAACCAAAAACTCTTTAACCAGACAGTTGATCTACAACCACATCACCACATCCCCCCCTCACTCTCTCTCTCTTCTTCTTCTTCTTTTGGCTTATCCCTTTTTCAGGGGTTGCCACAGAAAGTCACCATTTTCCATCTGACGCCAACTACCTCCATGTCCTCTCCCTAAGATCCTTATTTTGTGCAAAGTAAAGAAAAGCAGGTTTACTGTGATTGGTTAATGCTCCGTCCCCATTCACAACTCCCCGGACGCTCATAGCTGCCCACTGTTCACTTTGTTGATGGGTTAAACACAGGACACATCACTACACATTACCTTGTGTGCTGTGGTGTGAATCACAACGACAAGGAGTTTGCTTTTCTTTCCTTTATACAATTAAATATCCTGGGGAGAGGGACAAAACAGACATGAAGGTTTGCAGAAGCTAGAGAAGCCAGATTGAGATGGTTTGGAAATGTTCAGAGGAGGAACAGTGGATGGATTGGTAGAAGAATGAACCTATAGATGGAGCTACCAGGTAGGAGACAAAGAGGAGATTGATGGATGCAGTGAGGGAGGACATGGACGAGGTAGTTGGAGTTAGATCGAAAATTGTTATTTGCTCTGGCAACCCCTGAAAAAAGGGATAAGCCAGAAGGAGGAGAAGAAGAAGAAGAAGAGAGAGGGGGAGGGGATAAATGTAGTGATGTGGTTATAGATCAACTGACAGGTAAAAGAGTTTTCGTTATTACTCAGAATTCTAAGGAATCTTCATAGTCTGGAGCTTTAATTTCAAAAGTAAACAAGATTATCAAGTTTGCAGAGATTAGCCTTGAAAACAGAGGCTCAGAGAAATGCTCCAAGTATTTTTCTGCTTATGTAAATTTTTCAAAATTTACGATTGACCTAAAACGTTTATTTTCTAATAAATCCACCGGATAACGACGTGTCAAAGAAAGTATAAAAATGTTGACCAAATCCAAGAGGGTCGTCGTAAATGCTACCATTTGCAAGTCAATAACTTTTATAAAGTGTCTCACCCTACTCTTGTTTTACCAGATTCACTAGCTCATTACCTATGTGTCATGTTATTTTACAAAAATTATTTCCCCTTTGGTATTTGCATGTTGTCCTTATTAGCTAATTTTGTTACTTATGCAGATAAGGTCTCAGATCGCACATGGACATTAATCTCCAATTCAGATTGTGAGTGTCTAACAAAGACTACAGGCTCAAATCTAAAAAAGTTGTTTTCTGTGGAGCTAGCAGCAATAAAAACCTATTCAAAATGTTGCAAAAGACCAGGTTCACTTGGATCTTCATAGCACTGCTGTTGATGACGGATAAATAATTACAGTTGGGGAAAAATATTGTTTAATGTTAGTTTAGGAATAGGGGGAGATTTTAGTAGTAGTTAGTTGTTACTGAAAAAGATAAAACAAGACAAGGAAAGTAAAAAACTATAATACTAGATATCTGCCAAAACATCTGTTTGGCTTGACATCAGTTTTCTGCTGTTCTGTTAACTTGATACACCAATAAATTATTAATAAATTAAGTTAATTTGTGTATTTTGAGCTATTTATGGGGATTTACAAATGAGGAGTAACATATAGGATGGACTGTCTATTCATCCTAATCATACAAATGTACTACTGTCATGTACTACCTCAGTAGACCCCTAGGTGACATATTGACTGACTCAATCAGATGTCCAATGTTTTGGACCCAGTCATTCAGGGAGTACAAGATATGAGACATCTAGATGTCAGAAAAGACAAATGTTTCCCACGAGCAAACAATGTATCAAACATCCATCAATAGCAAATGGCTGTGAAATTCTATTCACAACTAAAACAGATATGATTATAAGATATAGTTTGGTTTAATGGTTTGCAGTGAAAGATCCCCGACAAGCACTCACACTCACTTCATGTGCTGGCTAGTCATACAAGCTGCTTTTACTTTCATCTGGATCATTTAGTCACTTAGAACCATTTTTATTTACTGCCATACCAGCACAGACCAACCACAGGGCGCAAAGAGGCAGTTCCTGAAAAGTGATGAGCAAGTAAACCGGGCAAAGGTGGCTTATTCTCATATCTGCAAGGGTTAAATGCCACCAGGCTAAGGGTTAGATTTCACAGCAACTAACCCCAGTCACTAGGGTTATCAACACCGCACTAATTGTGTCGGATCTCAGTGTAAGACCAGTCAAAATTCCACGATCCCGTCAAGGCCAGAATATTCCCAATGTTGCATTATTTCTCTGGCAGAGTTCTTCAACTCCTACGATTCTCTTTAATTTGTGTGGTTTGTCAGAGCAGACAAATGTTTTACACCAAGTGCTTTATTTTCTAACCACATGGACATTGAGCAGCTTTACTAAACCTTAACTTAAGCCTTAGACTTTAAAGCTTAAGTTAAAGCTCTATGGAACAGTATTTTCAGATGTGTGTTGGATGTTGTTGTGGATCTAACAAGCTGATGAATTTAAGCTGCAGGCACAAGTTAAGTTGACTTTGTTCCCGTTTTCCTGCTCGGTAGCAAACAGTCAGCATTTAACCTAACAACTGAGCAACAAAACAGACCTGATTTGAGAACCTGCGCCCACTTTTTTTTTTTTTTCTGTGAATGCAGCCAGCTTGGCACTGACTTCTCTTCACGTCTCTCAGGCCTTATTTCCTGGAAGCACCAAAGTCAGTAAGCACATAGTGTCAATGATCATGAGTGGAAAAGCAGCAGAATGCACTCCAGGCGCCCACGCAGTTTCAGCCTAGCTCCAACTATTGATCTCGCCACTAACCACACTGATTAGAAACACTGTCCTTTCTCTCTATCTACGTATGTGTGTTGCTGGTAAACACTTCTCAAAATTGTAGATGCTCTTTGTTTCTGGGCAGAAGTGCAGATACTAACAGACACATGAAGAGACAGAAACAGATTTCAGATAAACCTAACCTATATTTAACTTGAAAGCAGGTCTAGTGGAAGTTCATAACATAAATGTTTCCACGTATGTTAGTTTTGTATAGTCAGCAGGCGAGAAACATTCGAATTTTCAACGAAGAAAAGTTAACAGTTACTTCACATAGCCAGAGCCTGACTACATATATGACAAAATACTAAAAAAGTCAGAATTCACTTATACATAATATATTTATTTTACCCACCACAGGTATTTGTGTGCTGTCTTCAACCTCTGGGCAGCTGGGCATTGAACAGATAACAATTCTAAATATCTGAGGTCTTCTACAAAGACTGAATACAAGCTCGGGTACAAGAAACATGAAGTATTTCTGCTTTACACATAGTTATTTACATGAATTACTCAAAGGGGCTTCAACCCCATAGCAGGGAGTTCTTATGAAACAACTGTTTACAGCAGACAAACACTGAGAAGACCCCTAACCTCACCCCATCTTGCTCAACCTAACCCAATGCCTCTCCCTTTCTTTGTGTTCATATTTGTCAGGAGTCTTATCTCTCATAAGGGGAAACTTTGGTGTTGCAACATGAATTGCTAAGCAATGACACCTGTCATTTTCTCATCTGACTCAGTCCTTCTCCGTGTGATTCTTTTGCATTTATTCATCCTTTTTAAAATATGTTAAGTTACAATATCTCTCGGTGCCTCATTTCTTTAGGGTCGATCTTCTGCAGACCCTGAAAGACCCTCTACACATTAATGTATGAGTAATCGAAGGGAGTCTGCACACAAAAATAAACAATGTTACTGTTGATGTTGTGTATTTCAGACAGTGTGAACTAGTAATTCAGTTGAACAACAACAACAAAAACAAAGAAATCTATATCAGAGAAAAAACCTACAGTTTGCGGCACCACCTCAGAAGTGAAAGATAAACACATGTCACCTCTCATTTAAATTCCTTGCTGGGAACTTGTTTCAGCTGTGGTAAGACTAACCTCCAACCAACACCACAGCTTCTTGTTTCGCACGTACATGAGTAAATAAGTCATTTACTAGCTACTGTGATTAATACTGTGACCAGTCCTTGTGAGATGGAGCTCATTGTCTGTCACACACGTTCTTACGCACACACGCAACTGTGTGCATATTTTGATATTAATGACCTGGTGTCATTAATGTCTGTTTAAGTCAGTGTAAAACACTGACTTAAACAGAGCTGCAAACTGATTCCTTACAAAAGGCCACACAGAAAGACATTATGCAAGTAAAGCTGAGGACAATCTACAAAATAAGGTTTTACCTTTCCCATTAATGGACCGGTCATCAAGTTGTGGCAGATAAATACCCCTTAATAAAATTGCATTTCCAGTGTTCTGAAATATTTTCCTACCTATAAAATCTGTGCACTGTCTCAACGCGGATTTCTTAAGTGCACACAGCCTATAACTTTCTGCTACCGGACCGGTATGAATAGTTAGAATCTTGTATCAATGACTCTGCATCATTTTGAGTTTATTGTTGTTATCTACACTGAGAAAATATTCCATAATCAAATATAGTTTCATTATTGATGATGGAATCTTAGCCATTCTATTGGTCAGTTCTTTTGTTGATATGGGTATGGATCAAATGAAAGTATTAGCCAGATGGGGCCAAAACGAAACATTATTTCTCTGCGGGCCGGCACCAATTCACCCACAGCCCAGTGCTGGTCCCCGCCCCAGTGGTTGGAGACCACTAATTTACACCACTCACCAAAACAAAAAAAAAAACTTAAATCCTGTCAACATTAACAGTGTTTGGCACAGGAATATTTCATAAAAACAACTCTTGTGACAGGATCTGTAAGTGTGTACTTAAATATGATTCACACAAGGATTGTGAGAGTGGTGTATCAGCTCTCCAGCTTTAGCAAACAACAGTTTGCCATTGACTCTTGGACGACCAAAATGTCACAGAGGCTTCAAACAGAAATTTGCTTTGTGCCCAGATGGTCGTGCCCATTTGTCATCATCAAGCAGTCTGTAAGTTGAGTGAGTCAGTCGATCTGGACCATAATTGAAGGTGAGAAAATGATGAAAATTATGCAGCCTTAACCACAACCAGAAACACTTTACGTGACAACCAAACCACAACAGCACATCACTGCCACAAGGAGTAAACATCTGCACAAACACAGAATATAAACTGATTCTGTGTTCAATTAATATTTTCCCTCCAAATTCTCTTACAAATCTTACATTTCCCTGGATTTCCTGGAGTTGTAAAAGAACAGAAATGGAGAAACAAAAAAAAAGCCTTAAAGCTGTAGATGTTTATTCAACCATCATGAACACTTTAACTCCTTTCACCAAAACCTTAGTCAGATGCTAAACAGTGGCCAGGCTTTATTAACTGAACCAGAAGTAACACTTCTACATCTTTGGCAAGGTCCTCCATGGAAAGCTTGCTGACCTGGAAGTGGCCTGCAGGTGCAGTGAGTCAGGTGGAGGAGTTTGTTGGGGACACAAAGCTTGCTGTCCCTGTAAGGAGTTCACCACTCACTCCATCACACAGCTCATGAAGTCAGGAGTCTATTAAAAGTGAGAGGGTCTTCTACATAATGTTTCTTTTAACTCTTCTCTCTGAAGTCTAGCTAATTTCACCAAAAGCCCTTTTCTTTTTTCTCTCTCTCTCCTGCCCTTTACAACCATTTGGACGCCTGTGGGAGTTGGGCGTGTTGTGCATGTAATCGCTTTAATGAAGCCTTGTTAGAGCTACAGATTCTCCTCCTCCTCCTCCCGGATTTTTCCGAAGCCTTGTAGCAACGATAGACCTTTAGCACATGACAGTTCAATTGTTGGGGCCAAATGAGCGTGGCAGGAAAAGACAGCGGGCCCAAGTACACCCTTGGGCTGACGTAACCCATATTGAGCTGCCTTTTCCACTTTCCATCCATCAAAACACACTCTTGAACTCACCGGGAGTTGCCCAGTATTTCCAGAAAGTGAAAACGAATGTAAGGAACATAGGTTGTCTGTAAAGAGACATCTGTCTTGAGAAGCTGAAATAGAGTCCACTCTTGACTTCTGATTTTAAAGTTGATTTGCATTAACGTAAACAATCCTCAGATAGAGCTATAGGACATAGATCTGCTGACATGATTCACGATTGAATGATTAGATAATTATACAACATGCATAAAATAACATCCAACAAAGTCAGACCAGGTCAATAGCTCCAATAAATAACACCGAGTACATATGATGTCACAAATGTCAACTGCAGTACCTTAGCACATACGTTTATTTAAAAATATACGTGCCTATGGTTTTTTTAAGCGTTGCAAGTACGTTTACACACACACGACAGCGATAGAAAACACACACACACGGACACAGACACACAAAAAGAACTTACCGTGAACGTAACTTTCCTTTCCATAGAAATCAAACGACACGGTCCAAGTCATATTCGTCAAGAGAGCGAGGGCAGGCCATTTTGTTCGGTCCGTCATTTTCTAGAGCATTCCACGATATCATTTCCTATTCGTTTTTAGCGTTTGAACGAACAAAACCTGACATTAACTAAACATAGACTTTTTACACGTGCACTTCACCAGGTTCCCGTAGTCTTCACGATGACGCCTAGATGTTGGGCACCAGGTGACACGAGTGGGACTAATTACAAAGACACAGGTGACTGTGATGACACTGATTAACCCACACCAGCCTTCAAACAGAAAATCTTGTGGATATAAAACAGATATCCACAACTGACCGACTGAATATTATTTAATATTTCTGCATTAATAAATGATGTGACATGATGTTTTTTCCTAGAATGATTGAAAATGTATTAAATTTAATAAATAGTTATTATACAGTAAATTAAATAGTTATTCATCAAATAGTTATTATAAAATTAATCCAAAATTGTGGTTACTGCTCTATTTCTCTCTCCTTTTGAGTCTAAACCTGCATGTTTTGGACAATGTGATGTAACTGGGTATGGACTGGGTAAAATCACAATCATGAAAAATTAAATACATGTGTGTAAACACTGTTTGGTTTATGCTGAAAACCAGAGTTGTTATTTACTCATGTACGTACGTAATCAGTTGATTACGTATATCAATTATATCAGCCATAAAAAAAGAGAAATGTCTAAGGTAAATATGAGCTGCAGTTACAAAGAAAAAGATAGCGATATTCGAAAGGCTCCACTTGAATGCCAGATGAGTAAAACAGTAAAAGTGACACAGCTGACTAACAACCAAACACACCCTGTTGAGTAAACGCACCCAAACAAGACACATCATCATCAGATCCTACATTTGCTGTAAAACAGTGAGGGCTGATGTTGTGTAACCTGATTCTGAAAATAATATATACAACAATATATTGATATATCATCATACTAATGGCCTAGTGGTTAAAGAATTGGCCGTGGATCTGGAGGGTTCCAGGTTAGAATCCAACAGCAGCCGTCTGTGGGCATTTAACTGATGGCAATATTTCCATGCTACTGGTTTATATAAAAATGCAGTGACAAGATCTTGGGAATTCATTGTTCGTGTTTTACCTGATGAACCATAAAAGTCACAATTATATAAAGCAAACATTTTAAACAGAATCTCCGCAAAATATGATGATGATACCTTATTGAGATGGATAGTGTGCCTATTTGCCATTATCAAATGAACTTAACAATACTTCACAGCAGCATCCCATATTTTATCTTCTTGTAAGAACAGTCCATTTGGGGCAATGGATGCCTAGGGAACTGGACTTGGAACCAGATGGTTAGAGGTTAGAATCCACCCACTCACTGCTGCCTAGGCACTCAGAGCTGCCCACTGTTCACTTTGTTGATGGGTTAAGTACACAGGTCAGATTTGGTTGTGTGAATCACCATGACAAGGAGTTTGTTTTTCTTCCTTTAATATTTTTGTGTACCAAAAATTAAGTGTGTCTTTCCTATTGTGTACAAATCAGCAATGTATTGCATTATTTTTTGTTGAAGCTATCATGCTTAATAACAATGTATTTTTTTATTAGTTTTAATGTAAAATAATGTAGAGTTTTATACATAAAGACCAGAAAAAAAAATCATTATGACAACACAGAGAACATAAGTACTTCCTGTTCCATTGTATATATGTCTACTCATTGTGTTGTTTCTATCTTTAAACATTTTTGTCACTTAACTGTGTCTGTCCGGGATTCTTAATAAGTGAGTCATGACTTCAGGTTGTTATAAATACAGGATAAAGACTGGAAGTTGTGGTAAATGTATCTATAGGAGTGTCAGCCAAATTTCTAAAGAACTGGAGACAATAATAGGCAACTCCACCTCTAACTGATAATAACTCCACTGCTTGTGAAATTGGACAAACAGTTGTTATAGGTATGACTTGCTGTGGCTGTGTCCATCCAATCACTGCATGTTTTCCTCCATTTCTGAAGATAGCCCTCTGGTCAGCCTGTTGTTCGTCAATTCATCAAATGATTTGTAAAATTCAACAAAGCAACTTAAAGAAGTAAAAATATTGTTGCTATTATGCGAGTAGGGGTTCAGATGAATTACACAAGGCTAAAACTGATGAGTTGACTGTTGGATCCCGGAGGAGGGGAGGATGTGCTGCAGATGTTTATCACACCAGCTCAATGTTCCTCTTTCCAAAAGAAGAAGTGAGTGTGAAGTGACAGGAGGCCCAGGGTGTGAAGGCTTTAGCTGCACCACATTCTCATTTCCTCATAAAATGAACTGGGCAGCTCTGCACACTTAGCAACAACAGGTCCTGCTACTGTAATAGAGTGTGACCCTTAAAGATGAATACCAATCTGGGGGCAATTTAAATAGACAACGTGTCCACAGTGCCCTCTAAGGGACCAAACCAATGAGAAGAAACCTAACATGCAGTTGATGTTATTCTAATTCCAGCAGTACATTATGTGTCCATCACACATATCATCAGTAGGGTAGCATAAACCTGTCTCACAATCGTCTAAATTAGGCATGGGCAAACTTTTTTGGGACACAATTGGTCCTAAAAATTGGACACAAGGGCTGAGACCGTAGCAGAAAGGTGGATCGTTCATTTGAACTAAGATAATTAAAATCCTATGTATTTTAGTATGCAGTATTGCAGGGAAAAGGCAGAAGTATAATGATAAATCAATAAATAATTTAGTTTGGACAAGGTTGGCGGGCCGCATTAAAAAGCTCGACGGGCCACATCCGGCCCCCAGGCCTTAGTTTGCCCATGCCTGGTCTAATCCGCCTCACGTTCCCTATTGGTGAGTGAACAATCCAACACTTGTTGAATTCTGCTTCACAATAATTTACTACCAAATGTTTTACTACCAAACCATAGACACAACAAGATGCATAACATCAGCGACCATGTAACTGATGCCGGTCATGCAATAATCACTGTTTCACATGAAGCACTGTGGGTGTAATCAGTGCTGTCATCAGGTCACTTCCAGACAATCTTGTTGATATTAACAATATGATTCATTTCAGAGGGCGTGCAGGTACGTGCGTTACTGTGACAGGATGGTGTTATAGATTTTCTTATTAATCAGTACAGAAGCAGACTTCCCAGTATGAGATACATGCACTGATTCCCATCACAGCTAACGCAGTTCAAACCAACCACTGAAGGTTCATCTACCAGCCACCACCTTCAGTCATTAGTGATGTGTTTACAGTCACTGGACAAAACTGACAAAAATGAATTCCTGCGGCTAGAGCAGCTGTGCTGCACACACCACACAGATGCGTGCGTCAGCGATCCCCGGTTCCCCAGCTGTTGCTTGATCTCGTCTGTGATCCGATAATCTGAGGCACTTAATCACTTTGGCATATGTTTCAAGTATGCCCCTGTGTATTTTATAACTCTGAGTACTTAAAAAAAAAAACATAAAACCAAGAAGATAAGTAGAGCCAACCTGGCAGCCATTGGGAGTGGGTGGGGTTACAGTTTGGGCAATTATCCAGTCTATCACAGGAGCACATAGACCATAGAGGTCGGCAACCCAAAATGTTGGGCCATATTGGCCCCCAAAAAATAGAAACCATACTGCAAAAAATGAAAAGCCCTATACAAAACTAATATAAGGGAAACATAGGCTCTCAGTTTTTTAGCTATACAACTTATTATTAAAATAACTAAACACTATGGGCACGAGCATTAACAAATGAATGTTTATTTTCCCTGAAAGTTTATCTTTACATTACAATATTAATGTTTTATGTTTTGTTGCCTCCATTAAATTATAAAAATACAATCAATCGATATAGAGATTTTTGGTGTCATTTTTTATTTTGTGTCCCAACAAAATGGGATAAACATTAAAGGCCTCCTGTCATTTCAGACTTTAGTGTGAAAATGAAATGCAAACTCTTTGAACCTCAATAATAATACAACTCTTCTCTTTCTTCCTTATCTGGGCCACAGAGTAACCCTAACCTGCAGGCTGCAGTTATTCAAATAAAGAAACTAACATTTATTAATATTCATATTTATTAAATGAGTAAAATAAATAGAGTTAAACTATTATTAATTAGCATAGCATTTTGATGGAAATATTGTGTATTTAAAAAACATAAAAAAATGGGTAAAACCTTTAAAAAAACAACCCTAGTTAGGGCCAATTTTTGTCCATTTTGATGCCCTTTCAGTCTTTTTTAAAATTTTTACATGCTTTTTAAAAAATCTCCAGTGAGCCACTAGGGATGTGCTAAAGAGCCGCATGCGGGTTGCCGACCCCAGATATAGAGTATACACTCATTCACACAGATAAATATAATTGATAATAATAATTAACTATTAATAATTATAACATAATAATATCTTAGCGTTAATATTAGACCATTTGTTTTTTCTTGCCTTACAAAGTCATCTGAAGACCATTTGCAAATTGTCTGTCTTCAAGACCCGCACCTCAGTGGTAACTTGGGAGTTGGTGGATTCAAACCTGCAGCCCTCCAGACCCATGTCCAGTTCCTTAACCACTCGGCCAGCGCTGTGCCCAGACAACAAGCTGTGAGCCAAGAAAAATTTTACCTTTACAAATGTTTTCAATATACCATTCAGTAACAATTCAGAGACTATACTCTGTAACTGTCAGAGATGTGTAATGCACTATAAATGTGTCCACGACCCACCAGTTGAGAATCACCGCTCCAAGGTCTACCATGTTCAAGATTCAAGATTCAAAAAACTTTATATGTTTTGAGGAATTACTGTATAAACACAGCTTTTATTTCCTTGTTTGTGGACACAGAGCAGCTCAAATAAGGTTCCTAGTAAATAATTAGTTTGACCTCCTATAATTTTGTATTCTACTTTATCCTTTTTGTTCTTGGAAAAGAGACACTGATGACCTTTAACAGGTGGATGATGTCACTGTGAAACTAGAACTGACCGTAGTCTGATGCCAACCCTCTGTTTCGCTGAAACAACTTCTCTTTCTCTATTTCTCTGATTCCCTACTGGCATTCTCTGCCCGCTGAGGGCAGCTTCTCTTGAACTGTTTTGGTGCCGTTTTATTACATGTGTAATATTTATACTAATGGACGTTTTAACTGGCTTCATGTAAATGGCGAAGCTAATGACAGAAAACATTCATATGTAGGAGGTGTTTGTGGAGCAGTTTTGAGTAAAAGTTGTGAACTTGTAATGACCCTCAACCACAATCAAAAGAAAACGACACGGAGTCGAGTTCCAGCGAATGGGGGACAACAACAAAAATGACAACCACAGATCTTTGTGATACCTGTTGAGGTTTATGAAAAAAAAAAAAAAAGGTTAACAGAGGTTGTTTAATTTGTTTGATGTTTCTCACATGTTTCTCTCATAAATGGATTTAAAGTGATGAGTACTTCAGGAAGAAAATCTGTTTTTTAAGGAAATTTAGAACTAGATAAGTGTTTCTTTTACAACAGAGACACTAGATGAAAGTAAGCAGAGATTAAATGATGAATTAATATAATGAGTTAAATGAAATAAAAATATATACAACAGAAGAGTGAAGAGCTTAGACCCTCCCTGCATAAAACACTAGAGTATATAACTCTGAGGAAGTGGACAAGGAAATGATAGGTATCAAGAACAATCCTTTAATTTGATAAACAGCAAAAAGGGGAATAAAAATATTTAGAGAAGAAGGGTCTGAATGTGAGGAACCTGAATATGATGCCACCATGATGTAACAATGCTTTCTATGCTGTTCAGTTCAGTTCAGGAAGTGCTTTTCAGGATCTGGGCCCTTGCAACAACCACAAAAGTCTAAGATGCTGGATTTGTATTAAAATAAAGCAACTTTATTTATTTATGGGGACGATAGCATGCTCAGCGGACCCCAGCGTTAACTTGGCAGGAGGGGGATTCGAACCGGGGCCCCTACCGACTGCCCCCATAGGATGTCAGCTATCCGATGATATTGCCACTAGAGAATAGAGTCACTGGTTAAAGATGACTTGAATCAAAAACTACAGTTAAGATCTACAACAGAGTTGACCATATGTACCTATGTATATATGGTGGCAAAGTTTTGTACATTTTCTACATTTTCATTTCGTTCTTTACAATAATGAACCAAACATCTGAAGATGAGAATCCCTCCTACATCTGTTCCACTTGAGTTTTTCTGGTTCTGTCTACGTCACCAAGTCGGTGCAGTTTTATTTTAGACTGATCTTTTCACAGTACATCGTCTGTCGATTTCCCTCACACCATGACTCCAAAAATCCAATAATTACCTCATCATGTGCCTCTTTTTTTCTCTTTTGGAGACGCGCAGTGGAGTGGGTCTCACAGTGATACACGCACACACACACACTCACTCAAGTGGGAGATGGTGCAGTTAAATTTGGACGGCATTTTTGGTAGAATCCTGTTAACTTTAATGTTCTGCGGTTGCTTAAGTTGTTAGTGCCAATCTGTTCAATGGCGCAGTTGCTAATGTGGAAGATTTTTAGAGAAGTTGTGGCAGAAACAATGAAATTATATTAACTTTGAAACACTTGGTATTTATTTATTGACCTCTTTCATTTCTACTATGAAAGGCATATGTATTACTAGCCAATACTCCCGGCTCTCTGCTCCTTCTAGCATGTCACCTCTAGCTACAGCTATGCTGTCCTAAACATTTGAGAAAATTTTTAATGGCTACTGCTTTGTAAGTTATGCTTATGTGCATGAGTTACTTTTAAGGTAAGATTTAAGGTTGACCCTTGTTTCTAGGGAATTCTTGTGTCACTGCTAGATACAGTCAAGCTATAACCTGTGAAATAACACATTCTTTGCCATTGTCATTGCAGATTAACATATGTATTGCACTGCAACTTGACATGTATATATTTACTTGCATCCCTGACCCCTTCCTAACTGGTACACATGTCAAAGATGTGTTCACTGACTGGAATACACCAGACCAGTGTTATTCAGGGGCAGTATGAATGGTTTTAGGCTTGTTTGCAAACAGCAAAATAGTATGAGGGCTCAGTGCTGCCTTCAGGTCATTGTATGTGAATTTGTAGACAATGGATTTCTGTGGTACAATAATAAAACAACTGTTATCAACAGGTGTCATGTATTTTTACTTCCCTATCCACCTGACATATTTGTGCCAGGGTCTAAGAATGTTATCCTGCTTTTACTGTAAATGGAGGAAATGTTTTTGTGACTATGGATTTTTTTTGGACTTTGTCTAACCCAAAGAGAGAAGTATGTCTATTCACAGGTGACTTAAGGTAAAGGTAGGAGGAGGTACAATTCCAGGAGATGTGAGCGTGCCGGGGCTCATGGCCCTGTGGCAGATGATTCATTGAAACAAAGACGTCTTTCTTTCAAACAGGTGTTCATCTAAGCTCATGTCTCTCACACTCGTACATCTTAGGATCTGTCATGTGTTTTCACTCCTGTAATCTCTCTAAAAACCCGTTTCGCTGAGTAAACAAAATTATCCCAAAACTTGGAGTCCGGATTAGACCTGAGTTGTTGTCAATGCACTTGTTATATAACAAAAACCAGTATTTCCTGAAGTTATTTACCCGTTTTGGTGTGTATAATCTCCTTGTTTCTCAGAGCATGTTCTGTGATAATAATTCTCTTTTTAAATATTTGCTCCTTTCATAAGATGTACTTCTAATATGTGTTGTGCCCTGACAGACAATGTTATGCTTCATATGCTTCTTGTTTTAATACTTGACACCACTCAGCCATCCTCTCCCAGCCTGCAGGGCAAAAGAAGGCTGCAGTGTGTCTCCTCCTCCACCTCCTACTCCTCCCACATCCCCTGGAGCTGGAAGCTGGCCAGCATGGGATTGGTTTCCTGTCAGGGGAGGAAACTGGTGCGCCAGGATATCCATATATGGACAGGTTTCTAGCAGTTCGATGACTATGACTCAGGGTAAGAGTAGTTTGTGGATTTTATTGTCCACAATTAAATGTATTTCTTTGTTACTTTGAACACTGTTGCATTGTGTTTTTATAAAAAAAATACATTTGGGTGACTGATATATTTTAACACTGAACATATAGAAATTTATGGCAAATAATAATGATCTTTTTTTTTTTTTAAAAATATCCACACTGATCTGGAGTTTTATTAATTAATTAATTAATTCAAATTCAGTAATATCTTGGTTTTCAAAGGAAGTATAGTGTTTGAAATAAAGTAAAAGTAAAATGAAGTTAAGTGTAGGTTTTAGACAATAGTAGTGAATGTATCAAAAAGTATGTGTGTGTCGAGGGAATGTTGTAAATCACCACAGAAAGAAAAAAAAAACGTATTATATCATAAGTTGTGTTCTGGCAACACAGAGAATTGGGATAAAAAAGGATAAAGTGTAGAACAGTCTCTAAGTTAGTGAGCCTCACCAAGTCAGTTGAGATTTGAGTTATATGGGCTTTAAGAGAACCATCTCTTCTTCTACCTCCTTTTCTTTCCAACATTTGAATAGTTGCCATTTTGGAAACAGTCCTAATACTGCAATACTGCTACTTCCCCTTAGCTCCTCTACCCTGTGGTAGAACCCAAATAGTTCCTGTTCAGTGTTCAGTGTAGCAGTTCCTGCACTGGAAGTACTAGATAACAACAGAAAAGTCCAGGAAATATCTATTTAGTTAAGTTAAAAGACACCAGTGAACAGCAACCTTTCTCAAGTCAATCAAGTCTTAAAGTAGATGAATTCCTGTTATTCCAACTCTGACATCACATTGACGAAAACACCTCAAACTTTGAATAAATCTGACATTTAAATCTGCACATTGACAGATTATATTTTATATTTCATTTATTCGTCTTCATCCTCTTATCTGTTACCTAGTCTCAGGGGCAGCCGTCTCCACCAATGCCACCCAAATCGCTCCATACTGTAAGCCTTCCTGTGGGTGTTGAGCTCACTGGTGCTTAGAGTACATCAGTGTCAACCTAGCAGCTGGTGGATTTGTAACATTGTAACTCCTCTCTTGCTTTAAATTGAATTTTTTGCATTTTCTATAGAATAATAACACATGTTTCCTATTATCCATTGAATCTGTAATGACATATATACTGTATGTAAATTATTATTGTCCATTTCCTCACAGTAAGGTCCCCATTGACACGATCGGTATTTTGTATTAAGATAATATATGACAGACGATTACAATATAATAAGAGAAAATAATAAATAAATCGGGAGAAAAATCCTTACATTTTCTGTTACAAAAAAAGTTGAAAAATAAAAGCAAATGGCTATAGATCCACTTTAAATTGTTTATTTGATTCACCTCTGTGAGTCCTGAAGTAAAGGTTTTGATCTAATTTCCTTCTCTTCTAATTTCGGATCACTCGGTGAATTTTACCACTGATGTGGTGTAAATGTGAACCGAAGGTTGTTTTTCTTTTTTTATACCTTAACAACCACGCACAGACTTTGAATCTGTCTCGTCTTGTTTACAGTCCTGGTAGTTCCTGGCAACAACGTCATCGTGACACCTCGCAGGCGGGGTTTGGAGACAGCCAATCAGGAGAGCAGGATGGAGCTCAGCAGGACATAAATTTAACAGCGCGCCCCGGCCGGCCGTCAAAACAGCGCGTGAGTGAAATAGAACCGGAGACAGAAGCGAAGGATTGAAAACACCTGATTAAGTCACTACCCGATTCCAATCAAAAGGTACACATCGACGACTTGGTACAGTAACAGTTGCTCTATTTTGGAAATTTTTTTTTCCTTCTTGTTTTCGATAACTTTGAGCTTCAGGGACTTTGTGCTGGAGGTTGACTCCGTTCGGTGACACTTGAGCCTCTGTGTCCAGCCGGCCTCATCTCCATCTGCAGCGCTGTGCACTCCTTTTCCTCCTGTGTTTATAGACTGTCTGATTTGAAATATGCCCACAATTATGGAACAACCTTTTTATGACGACTCGTTTCTCTCTGCTTATGGCCACGCAGGCGCTGCGCTGCCAGACTACAAGCTGTTAAAGCAGAACATGAACCTGAACTTCTCCGATTCTTATCGGAACGCAAACTTCAAGTCCCAACAACTGCGCGGAGCCGACGGTGATTTCTATACCGCAGCGGCGGCAGCGGACGTGGGCTCCCTGAAACTCGCTTCTCCTGAATTGGAGCGGCTAATTATCCAGAACAGCAACGGGATCATCACCACCACCCCGACACCGCCTCAGTACCCGTACAACCGCGCCATCACAGAGGAGCAGGAGGGCTTCGCGGAGGGCTTCGTCAAAGCGCTGGACGATCTGCACAAGATGAACCAGATGGCTCCTCCAAACGTGTCCATCAGTACGGGCGGCATGAGCGCCTGTTCGGCTCCAGTCTCCGTGTTTGGTTCCCCCATGCAGCCGGAGCCGCTGGAGTACACTACTCTGAGCAGCTGCGCCTCCAACTCGAGCCTGTCGTCAGCGGGCAGCTATCCGTCCACAACCATCAGCTACCTGCCCCATCAGTACCACCAACATCACCAGGCTGTTGCGCACGGATCCCATTCATTTCAGAATTCTTTGGCGGCCGCGGGTATGTACTCACAGAGGTACGGTGGCCTGAAAGAGGAGCCCCAGACCGTGCCTGACATGCAGAGCAGCGACAACGGCTCCCCGCCGATGTCACCCATAGATCTGGAGAGCCAGGAGCGCATCAAGGCGGAACGCAAGAGGCTGAGGAACCGGCTGGCAGCCTCCAAATGCCGGCGGCGCAAACTGGAGCGCATCGCTCGCCTGGAGGACAAAGTGAAAGTGTTGAAAAACGACAACGTTGGACTGTCAAACCGTGCGTCTGTTCTACGGGAGCAGGTCGCTGAGCTCAAACAGAAGGTCATGACACATGTGAACAGCGGCTGTCAGCTCATGCTGGCGCCCAAAGTCAAGTCATACTGAAGAAACGAAAGCACTTTAACTGAACGAAAAACACTGGACACGAACTGCACTGACATCAATGAACTCTGTCTTCGGAGGACGGATGGATATGGACTATTGTGTTTTCCTAAACTCGGAAAACAAACGTGACTAAAACACTTGGGACATTTTAAGATACCTTTGAAAAAGTGTCGTCCTGACTATGCCTGTTTACATTTTCTTTGGCTGCATTTGTTCATGTTTGTATAAGTTATTTCAGTTAGTCAAGCTAAGCTTGACCAACTTCTATTTTCGTTTTTTACTTGTACAGTATATTTAAGTAAATATAATATACCAAATATACATGGCCTTGTGGTTTTTACTTGTCGAAATACATGTATTTTAACTTTGTAAAACTTCCGTGTTTATTAAGTAGTTACGACAGTACCTCGGGCTTTACGTGGTTTACGGCACTTCCGCCTCCCCGACGTCCCATCTGCGTAGGATTGTTCCCCTCGATGACGCACACACGTCACACCCTTGAATGGGCAAACAAGCAGACTGACGTCACGGCTGAGAGAGATCTTTTTCGGGAACTCCCTCCTACACTGCCGGTCAGAAAAGCTGCTCACTCCCCGTTTTCTAACACCCCATCGCGAACGTATACGCGCACATTTGTGTGTGTGTGTGTGTGAAAAGTGTTTGTCAATGAGTGGTTTATTGAAGAGAGGGAAAGTCCCTCGCTCTTCTCTCAATTTCCCAAAACAAGCGACGTGAAGCGTTCGTTCAAGGAAAAATGGCTGCTGAAAGTTCCAGAAAAGACAGAGGGTTTCAAAAAAGGGCTGGATTTACAAGAAGCCGAGACAAAACCAATTTAGAAACAGAGACGACTCTGATGCAACTGAAGACAAAACAATACTCCAAGTGTGTGCACTTTTCAAATTACTTAAATTAGGAACTTTAATACATCAAACCTAAACGAAATAGTTTTATTCAGTGAAGGGACATGGGCGACTGACCTATCGATTGAAACCAGAACTCAAACGTTTAATGCGACATTATAGTATTTAAGCATTTTGGCATCAAATATGTAAACAGTATATGTAAAAGTGTAAATTGTCTAAGGTAAACATAAAATACATAGTTTAAAAGAGGTTATACAAGAATGCGATCCCTACAACAACCACTGAGACAATTAAAATGGAAAGTGACTAAAACTACAGTGAAGGAAGGCAAGTCGCTAAATTGTGAAAGTGTCTTTGTTGTAAGGGCAGACAAAACTAAAACTAGTACAGTATCTTTATAAAGGGAGGACATGATGGAAGAATGACCACTCCTCACCATCAAGATGAGTTTTCTGTGTGGAGTAACAGTCCCTCAGGTACAAAAACAAAAGTCTTTCTACATCTTGCAACCAGAGAATGAATCTATAAATTAACTACTACACTCGATACCATGGTCAAGTCAAAATAGTCCAAATTATTAGATGCCTACACGTAGGGTAAAATGACTAAATATTCTGAAAATGTCTTTACTTGAGAGTTTAATAACATTTTGTGGAAAAAAACAATGTTGTCATTTCCAAAATTACCATATTTCACAATAGGTTTTGCCAATCGGTAACTTTTCCCACCTACTCACTCCTAACAAGTCCAATATTAATCAAGACTCCACGGATCTGAAGCTTACTTCCGTCTACATTCAGACCTGGCAGTTACTTTCATCTCTCACCAAACTGAACTACTTCTGGAAGATACATTGCTCCACCTAGTGGCGACATTTGGCACTTACGACAGAACAATGCTTATGTTTTCCAGACTTTATTTCAAAGGTTGCAACAGGAATCGCTGGAACAATTCAAATGATAGTTTATGAACTTTTTAAACAAAAAGGAAATAAGTACTGGTTCAGTGCTTTAGACTATGAGGTCAACTTAGAGACTGCAGAGGTCAACAAACAAGGTCTGCTGTTTAGCATGTTGAAGTTGGGTCACTAGACTCAATCATCTGGATGTAAGTGCTTTATAGGTCTGTTAAGGAACATTATGTTTATTGTTTGGCAAAGTACTCTTTGCTCTTCTCCACATCAGGGACCATGGTGTCACTTCCAGGTTTCCAGCCAGCAGGACACACTGAAGACATAGACAATTAAATAGCGTTAAGATTAGAGCTTAATGCTGAAATTTTGCATTACAGATAGCATTCTACTTTAACTACACAGGTTTTTCTGGGAGTTCACGGACTTAAATCTCAATTCTCACCCTCTCCATGTTTGTCAGTAAACTGGAAGGCCTGCACCAGGCGCAAAGTCTCATCCACAGAACGACCAACAGGGAGGTCGTTGATGGTGATCTGCCTCAAGATGCCCTTGTCGTCAATCACAAACAGACCTCTGTGGGACACAGGTCAGAAAAAGGAAACAGCGTGAGAACACCAAAAGTATCAATATTGATATCAAAGTCCATGACGCACAAACTGTTATTAAGCAGAAAACTATATAAAATAAGCAAACATAGGACAAACCTGTATGCAATGCCATCGTCCTCCTTCAACACACCGTAGTCTGTGGAAATGGACTTGGTCAGATCTGCCACTAATGGAATGTTCATATCACCCAGACCACCCAGCTTTCTTGGTGTGTTGATCCTTTTAAGAAAATATAAATACTATTTACAAAACAGATCTGTATATTTAACAATGAAATGAGTATCAAAAATTAAGAACAGAAGTGGCAAAACATCAGAGTTACTACACAGATAGGGTAATGGAGGCCGTGAATGTCTGGATCATTTTATTTAGTATCTGATCATTGACCCAAAACTTATCAGGACAATACAGAAGTCAGGAAATAAATAAAAACTGGTAATAAGTTGCATGCATCATGTCTGCCATAAAAAACCCTCCATGTTGAGAGGGCAGAAAAAACAACACAGTATAGTTTGAACAATCAATCAATTATAATCCCTGAAGAGACTTCAGATAGAAACACACATAAATATTGAATAAAACTAGAAGTTATTGAAGGCTGGCAACAATTCATGGGCAGCAGTGCGTGTATGTGAGATTATGGTGTGCTCACTGGTGTAATCCCTTCAAAAACATGGAGTTGTGATAATAAGCCTGAAAACCCTGTTTTTACTTCTTCTAAATACCACCCTTTCTTAAATAATAGCTCAGCTCACCCAAATCTGCCAACGCACGTCAGCTTGGCAACCGTTTAATTGTGAGCTTAGATACCGAGGCACTGACGCAGGTAATGTTCTCACTGTCGACAATGATGCCGCAAATGACACTTCTGCCAAAGAGGCGATGTAACAGCAGCAAAAGGAATTCTTACCATGCCAAGTGACTGAAGTGTGAGTCGATGGAGCAGCCGATCACTTCACAACCAATTTTGCGGAACTCCTCAGCCCTGTCGCTGAAAGCTACAATTTCGGTTGGACACACAAAGGTGAAGTCCAGGGGATAGAAGAAGAAGACCACGTACTTTCCTGGACAGAATCAAAGAAACATGTTTAAAAAAAAAAAAACACAAAAAATATTTTTCAATCATTCTCACGACAAGTTATGTTCAGAGGAGATTAGTGAAATGGTGAATTCGACACACAATCAAAATGAAATAGAGGCAATGTTCTTCCAATTGTTAATAGAAGGTAATATTTTATTACCTTTGTAGTCAGACAGTTTGACCTCCTTGAACTGTCCATTTACCACAGCTGTGGCCTGAAATTCAGGGGCAGGTTTGCCAATTTGAGCCTTTCCAGCCGACATGGTGGCGTTGGTGAATGACTTAAAAGTAAAAAAGCGGCAAATTAGTGACAACTGCAGATAAAGTGCAGCTGGGTGTAGTCTGCAGCCTCATGTAGAGCAGAGATAGTAGGATAGTCTGATGATAGTATAAACCGTAAAACAAATGTGCCATTGAAGTTTCAATAGCCCAGGGTTTAAATCCTATCCTGCATTTCAGGGAGAACTGGTGCGTGACTTAAACCTTGTTAAGTCACATGCAAGTCATGTTAGACCTGCAGAAAATAATAGGGTAGTAGGAAACCTTTCACATAATTTTCATCAGACAAACCAGGTGGAAAGGTTCAAGGAGTTCTAAAACAAATGAGCAAAGTCCATCTGTCCTGGCTAATTGCCATAGAATACACAATAAAGGTTAACATCTGCAATGCAGATTCTAGTTCCACATGATGTTGCAATACAGCCTGGAGAAAGGCAGTTAACAAGGAAAAAGTTCAAATAAAGACTTGCAGACTTCAGGACCGGATCACAAGACAACTTTTAACTATTTCAGTTGGAATCCAATATCAAGCTTTATTAACAAACCATACAATCATTGTAGTTGTGTACAATGTTCGTGGAACATGTTAGAATCTGAGCTGGACTCTAATCTCGTTCAGGTTCGCTACGTGCATTGTGATCCCAGTTCAACGCCGTATATCTGTTCCAAAACCTTACCAAATAGGAGGGAAACTACTTTTATTAAAATGTACAAGGTGGTGCTGTTTATAACACTAAAAAAAAAAAATCGGTAAACCAGACGTTTATTTTTTTTAAATTAAAAATTCCAATTACATCTTAAAATTTTAGCTAATATACATTTAGTAACCAAAGGCCTACTTTGCAAACTCAACTCGGTCAAAGTTCACCAATAAATTAAAATGCATTTTTAAGCCGCAGCAGCAGCACCAACGGCTGCACAGACTGGACAAGGAAGAAGAAAAGTGCACCAGAAGCCCCTGTACAGACACAAAGAAACTACCAGAAACAGCCCCAAACACTGGTGCGAGAAGGAGGGGAGCGAAGTGTCTAGCTTAGCTTATCCTTAGCTCCAACTGCTAAGAGCCTTTTTTATTGTCATCTTCTCAACAAAAACTACTCTTGCATGACAGTGTTTCGTTTTGCATTAAACTGAAATCAAGTAAAAATTGTACACACCTGTCTCTACGGTAAAGCCGCGATGAAGTTGACGCAGCAAAGACGTGCTTCTTTCCGGGAGAGATGAGTAAAAGAAAGGATAGAAAAGGCTGCGTGCAAGAAGAAGGAGCGGAACGTCGGGGACAGAAGAATTATCTTTTCAAAATAAAGGCGAGGGTGTCATTTTCTGACAATAGTAGAATATATTTTTCTCTAGTCATAACTCCAACCGGTTTCTTTTTTCTACATCCTCCGCTGAGGGATCGCAATTTTTACCATGCCATTTTCACATAGTAATTAATTCAAGTAATTAACTTAATGTTGCAATGAAGGTCCACTAGATGTCAGTAAAGTACTGCACTGCCTGACTAGCAGTTCACGCATCTCGAGCTTGTCAACAGAACTCATGCTCTTAATCTGAAAATACCACCTACACCGGATAAGGAGTATTGTCCTGTTTTTTTTTTCTTTTGCAAAGCTTGTTATTGTTTAGCCGCTATTTGATTTTAAGACATTTTTTTGTGGTTTGAACGAATGGAGACGGGTAAGTGTTTACATTATTGTATTCTCTAAGTAACCACACAGGCTTTGCATTCACCGGTTTTTCTGTTACGTTACATCTACTGCTGCTAGCTAAGGTTAGCTCAATGGAAGCTTGACACAGACGGATTTCTCTTGTGGTCATATATTTAGAGAACACGTTTTAACCCCAACAACATGGTCATATTGGATGTATTAATAAGAACATGGAAAAGACCGAACATGTAGATGTGGCATTGTCCATACTCCATTTTCCATCAGCTCGTTGCTTTGACCTACAGATTTACTTCCTGTCTTCGTTTGGCTACTTTACTAAATTTAATACATTGTATCGTTTCGTTATATTATGATGTAGACCTTGTTGTTTAATATTCAATAGGCACACATAGTTGGGTAATGATTAACATGATTCTTATTTTAGAATTAAAAGAAAACTGTTAAATCTCAACCTACGACCCCATCTGTGATCACAGACCCCATTCTGAACTCTCCAACAGCTTTATCAAGCAACTGCTCTGAAGCTTCTCCACCAGCTCATTGAAAAGCGGAAAGGCTCTCTTCCTAAAGCATCCCATCAGCAACATTTCCTCAAACCAACAACCAATCTGGAGTCCAGAACACTCCCTGCACCGGAGGATGAGGATTCCTCTTCCATCACAGGTGTTACCGTTATGGCATCGCCTCAAAAGATAAACAGCCCACCAGTTAGTTCCCCAGAAAGAATAAAAAATGGAGGAGACGTGGTTCTCTCGTTGTCTCCTACTGGTCTTAGAGCTGATGAAGGCGGCACCTCCACATCCTCCTCCTCAGAAAAACTACCAAAAACAACAAAACCAATATGGGCACCACTGGAAACAGATGCACCTATAAGTTTAAGTAAGTCTGTGTTAAGTCTTTATTAAGGAAACTATGAATAGATATATGGGTAGATGTTTTGTGAAAGCAGAACTTTACTTTATTCATGGCTACAGGTTTATACAGCTGAGAGAGAGAGAGATTTCTTGCTGAACTGATGATTCCTCTGATGCTTTTCTTCTTAGATACCATCAATGAGGTCCATGTGTGTCAACTCTGTGGCTGCTGGTACGAAACACGTAAAGGTCTATCCAGTCATGCCAGGGCCCACCTGCGACAGATTGGAGTTCCTGACAGTGATATTAAGTGTAGTCCCATAGATTTTCTTTACCAGCTAATGGAAGAAGAAGACCTCAAACCCCTTGCCAATTTAACGCAGGAGACACTCACCATAGGCACTTCAACTAAGACCTTTTTCAAACGTCCTTGTGATCTTTCTCCTCCATCATCATCTCCTTCTGCTAAGAAGCTTAGAGTGCCAGAGGAATGTATTCTCTGTGGGGATGAGTTTGAGAACCGTAAAGGTCTGGGAAGCCATGCTCGATCTCACCTGCGTCAGATGGGAATGATTGATTTGATGGGGAAAAACACTGCTATTGAGACCATAGAAGAGCTGGTTAAAAGTGGGATGTTGAAAGCCATGTGCCCCCCTAAAAAACCCAAAAAATCCAGCACATCTGCAGTGCCATTCACACCACCGAGATCTCCTGATGCCACACGTCTGTCTCCAGCTGTGGTCCAGGCTCAGAGTCCTATAAAAAACATGCAGTTGCCTTTTACTTACATTGCCAAGGCTCCAAAAGCTAAGAAGGGCTCTCGGTTTGCGGTGGACCCCATACATAGAAAAACTAAACCCGAGTCAGTGGAAATGGATATATCTGCTCAACCAGAGTCTTCCATGAAGATCGGCAACACACCCACGCAGGAGTCCCCTACTCCCTTTGGATCTATGAAGTCTCTCAGCACACGTACGTTTCATTATATTTTATTTATGTTTAAATTTTTGGATGCATGATTGGATCAGAGTGGATGCATGATTTTATTAATATTAAATGTAATATTTCGTTTAATACATGAATACTGAATTTTCAGACCATAAAGTACATTTAAATACCTAAAATCTTCTCATATATCAACATTGCACCTCATTGTGGATTCTGGTTGTGTTTACTGGCCTCAACAGCACTCAGCCAATTGTTTTTAGTAGAGCATCTACACAACTGCAGTCAGGAGCCTCGAAGAGTCTTATTGCACTGTAAGAATAACTGTAGTTATACTTTGTTCAACAGCACGGAGCGATGCGTACTAGAGTTCAGAGTAACGTTATGGTGTCTGTACCACAAAATACCAGTGGTCAAAAGACTTCATAAGGTGGATTTAAAACTCAAAGTTGAAATCGTCACTGAACAGCTAAGTAAGCAAACACAGCAAAAACATCAACTCAGATAATGATGAGGTGGAAGCTAGCAAGCCTAACGCAGAACTCGTAATCTCTGTTAAACTATTAACACTGAAGATTGTGGAAGAGTAGTGAACTTAAAAAGTGAGTGCTTTGTTTTGTATTTTATCTTTTATAACTGAACAGTGTTGGTAGTTAACATGAAGACGTGAAGTTCAACTTATCTGACTATTTTGTGTCATTTTATGCTCTTTGTAATCTGGTGTGCCTTATAGTGGAAAATATGGTAATCAAAATTAATGAACATTCCGTTGAGTGAGATCTTTTTGTTTCTTAACCTGTTTTTGCTGTTTTTTTGTGATCAGTCTTATATTAGTGTCTTATTCCTACTGGTCTTACATTGTCTCATTGACAGATGAGTCTCCACCAACGGTCCCTTGTGATTTCTGTGGCCAGTTATTCGAAACCCGCAAAGCCTTGTCCTGTCACGCCCGTGCCCACCTGCGCCAAATGGGCCTAAATTGGTCCATCAAAACATCACCAATCGACCTCCTGAGGGAGGTCATGGAACATGGTGAACCCTTAAGCAAAATCCCAGTGCAGGGCTCCAAGCGGCCTCTGGACGGCCCCCAGGCAAAGGAAAGCAACTCCAGCAATTGCACCACACCTCTGGATTACTCAGTGAAAGAGAAATCCCCGTCTGGCAAGAGTGCAACTGCACAACCTGGTAAGACATAAACACCAGCGTGAGTCAAGAGATTCCACTGAAGCAAAACGTTCCACAAAAGAATTGTTGTCCTGCAAATTTCTGGATTTTCCTGAAAGGATCAGTTGCCATTGTTATTTTGCGCAGTTTTCCTAATTTCTCAGCAGAACAACAGTGTGGTTAGTCTCTGTGGTTGATCCTTTTAAAAAGAGAATTACAGTGACTTGTTGTTGGCTTTTCATGAAGTAAAAAGAGAAAAAAAATCTAAGCAGCCTTCTTTTTAAAAAGATAAAAAATAAAAATAAGATGGGATGAAAGAGCTCGATCTTCTGCCAGTCATCTGCCAGTATAGACTAAAGCTTTCACCATGACTGAGGTGTTTACCAAGTGCATTCTTGTTCTGGTGCTTGTGGCATACTGCTGAAGGATGAAATCACCGCAGCATTATGGGATTAAAATGGTAGAATAGACTGGAATACACCACAGTATTGTTGCCCGCAATTCAAACGATTGCAATTGTTTCAATGAATTGGCAACAGTGAAAGTAATCCAAACGGACTCATCCAAACAGTGTCTCATCCTCTTTTTCACAGAAACGTCCTGTGAGCTCTGTGGGTTTAACTTTGAAAACCGCAAGGCCCTCGCCAGTCACGCGCGAGCCCACCTCCGACAGCTGGGGATCACTGAATGGAGAGCAGACGGCGCAAGGTCGCCAATCGAGCTCCTCAGCGAGTTGATACGGAAGGACCCTGTCAAAGTGGCGGCAATTACACGGCGCTATCAAACGGGAGACCTTTATATCAAGAAGGTGAGACTTCATGGAAACATTCTTGTTGCCTGTCAAATTTCCATTGATGGCGTTCATATGGGTACTTAACACTAAACACGTTGTTCATCAACTAAGGATGGCAATACATGAACCAGAGCTGACTAAGACCTAAAAATTTAGACTCTTCGTCTTTTATCTAGTCCACAGATCTCTACATTTGGTGGAACAGTGGATACTGAACCTCCCTCTTAGTATGTTTTAGGTTCACTCTTCCTGACTGAGCCTGAAAATATGGATTTGTGGTTAAAAAAACCCTCAGTTGTATTATTTTAATACAACATTCAGTATCGATATGATGGACTATTTAAATACCTTTTATTAAAATGTTTTTCAGAACAAAATGCTTTGAATACCAAAACTTTCACGACCCTCAGCGCAGTACCTCCATTTATCCTCTAGAGGTCACAGACTGCCTGTTTAACATCGTTGGCCGTTAGTATCTGAAGTTAACAATAAATGTAGAAAGAAATAGAATAATAAATCTCATTGGTAATTTTTTGTTAGCCATTGTGATATTTTATTTTATATAATATTGTTTTAGTTTGTTCCGAATGCTTTCTCATCTGTTCTCAAGAGTTCAGTAGATTTTATCACCAAATGTAAACAGATTTTTGTCATTCATCCATTCTTCTCTTCTCTCAGGCCCACAGAAGTTCTGCTTCACCCTCTTCATCCGCTGACCCTGAGTCTGTGCTGAGCAGCAGCTGGAGGCCAGAGCACAAGTCAGGCAGAGAGGAATCTGGCAATGCCTCAAACTCCACCAGACAACTGCAGGGCCACACAAGAACAAATGTAGCCCACAGCAGCCCCGGTGTTCGCTCGCCAAGGGGTAAGTGCCAGTCTCAACGCTCAGACTCTGTCCTGGATGAATCTTCAGACTTTTTTCTCGAAAAACCACATAGAGAGTTGGTTTGTAGAACTGTAGGGCCCACATTCCTGAGGGGGCTCACACACATACTCAGTCCTCGGACAGATAATACCTCAATCCCACCGACTTTAGTGAAAAAACCAGGGTGTTGTGACCAGAGTTAACCCATTTTGAAACAGTGATAAACACCAGTGCTCATCAGAGTGCCCTCAATATCAGTATCAGTATCATAACAGATGATCCTGCTCCTCACCACAGTCTACAGTCAGGATTTGTTGCACTTTCTTTTTACCTACGTCTCACCAAAATTGCAATAAGTACTTCTTGAGGAATGTTTTTTACTGTTTCATTCTTCTAAGGCAGGTATGGGCAAATAATTTAATGCACAAGACCTGAAATTTAACATGGGTAAGGGGGGGGGCACTTGTGAGCATTAACATTGTTTTTGTGTAAAAGGCTTGAATAAAAGCCCTTTCTATGCTCCCCATTGGGTAAATGCTGACATTGCAGGGAAAAGGTGGAAGAACAACGCAAATAAAAATTAATAGTATAATTAGGCAGGTTGGATTAAAGAATCCCAGTGAGCCTCCTCAGGCCCCTGACCCTTAGTTTGCCCTGGTCTGTTCTAGGGCCAGTGCAGTCATCAAGTGAGGGCAGAAAACAAGCTCCAGACCTCTAAAATTAACTACTGTCACCTTGTGGATCTTTCTCTCAATTCTTACAATATGACGTAAAATATATAAGCAATTTGAATGGTAATTCAAACAATGTTTTGATCAGTGGGAACAAGGTAGGGAAACAAACAGTTTCACTGTGATGTTGACATTTTCAAATGTTATGATAAAGTGATAAAGACACGTTTTTGTTTGGAACAGTGGTTGGTAACCTGGGTTCGATTCCTACCCAACAGGTCGGAATGATGCAGACTCATGGTCCTCGGCACTCATAGTGACAGTTATAGGGAATACATTAGTGTACTGTACTTAGACTATGTTCTCACAAACAGACATGAGGTCAGTTTTTACTTAGACTACCAGAGAGAAGAGGAAGGCAGATCTGATCATCTGTGGTGAATCCAGGGAGGCTTCTCTATGCCAGGGCCCAACACTTTTACTCATCTGTTTCTGGATGCCATCTAATGACTCATGATGGATGGTAATACCAGCTCTGAACTCACTTTTTTTCTCTTGTACATGTACATGTAACACTTCTACGTGAAAATGACAGGGCTCCATCCGCCAAAACACACAGTGCCCACAGGCTCAGCGAGGGGAAATCAGGACACCACCTCCCAGCAACCATCACGGTCCGGCAGCATCCCAGCAATGTTGCCAAAACCACCACTGACACCACTGGTTAAGCTGGTGGGCAAAGTCTACTCACTCAAATGCAGGTCAGTCGAAAAATGGGTAAAATGTAGAAGAAAAACATTTGTGTTGAGTAAATCAGGTTCAGACAGCCTTTCTCCTGAACAACGTGTGGAAATAAACTGCCTCTGCATGTTCTCTAGAAGTTTGCTCAAGGTTTTATCATCTTTTATGGTAACAGATGATGGCAAGTGTGATGTTATGGTAATAGTCTTTGAACTCTATGAGTTCAAAATCTAAAATCTCTCCTTTAAGACTAGTTTAAGGTAAAAACCTTGTTTAAACACAGAGACTTCTGTGTTTGTGATGTGAATAATTTGGAAGGAGAGCTGGGAGATCACAGACCACATACTGGTCTTTCTTAAAGGTCTACACAGACCACCACAACTTCCTCTGTCATTATTGTCCACTTAGGCCATTGATGGCTGTCTTCAGTGTCCATACAGGGCACAACTGTCTTTATTCTCCATACAAACTACCCCTGACCCCACTGTCTTTAATGTTCACACACACTACCACGGTCTCCTCTGTCTTTTATGTCCATACAGACCACAGCAGTCTCCTGCTTCAAAGCAAATGCCACTTAAATCACACACACATTAGCAAGATGTTTGTTGGCCAGATAAAATGTTGTGGTCAGTGTGATTGACCCACAGACCTTTGGTTTGACTTGGTATGGTTTACAGTAAGAATCTCCAGTCTTTATGAAACATCGAGCTTCTTCAAGATCACTCAGTGATACCAAATGATATTACAAACAATGTAATAATAAAACTGTGATAGGAGACACTCCTGTGGTGATTTCCCCCTTTTGAATACAAGACTAACTGATTCCAAAATCACAGTAACAAAAACATTTTCGACCCCTTTTGTTGACTAGCTTCATTTTTTTAGAGCACTTGCTCCAGGCACCATGTCTGTGGTTTTAACACTTGGTTTACTGCAACAACTCAACACCTGACAATGAAATGATGAAAGAACTGATCACAGTTGTTGGAGACGGAAGTAAACACATCTTTCTGAGAATGTCTTGACTGACACTGCTGTGTGTGACCTACAAATCTGAGTGTTGACTTTACTACAGTGGTTTGTAGTATTACCTTTTTAGCAGTGTAGGCCGGTTGGTGTTGTGGTTCAGCTCCCAGGCCACAAAAGGGTCTAATAACGTCACCCTTTGAATTTAGAGAGTATGAATGAGGGAAATGTCTGACACTTTTCTAACTACACCAAGAGAGATGCTGTTTTTTTCTTATTTTTTTCCCAATATAATGTGAACATGTGGAGAAATAGTACACACCGTTGTCCTGAACGGACCCCACTCTTTAAACTGGGTGGTGTCCACATTTTCTATACTGCTGTGAGCAAATGTGACCGAGACAATCTCATGCTGCCTTCAGCTAGAAGAAGAAGCGAGAAGAAGTCCAGACCCAGCTCCATGGACCTTGTACCCAGGGGTCAGGGAGTTTAGAGAGAATCAATGGAGGGAGTGTAATTTCCAGCAGTTTGACTTGTCATATAGATGGCATGTGGACTCTATACTTTGTTTAAATTTACGGCATTTTCAATTAAGGTGGAGAAGGTCCACACCACAGTACGCCAAGCTCAATTCAGGAGAAATGTGAATTAGATTACCGGGAATATTTTCAATAAAGGTTCTGTCAACTTGGCTTTGTATATTTCACTTTAATGGACACATAAAGCTGCGTGAAGAACCTTGAAGAAACACACGGAGCCTAATATCGCAGTGTGGTATTAAAGGGTTCTAACAACCATCACAGAGCTTAGCACAACACCGAATAACCTCTGCTGTGGCTGCAGCCTGATTAAAGTGGAGTTTTAATGACGGCAGTTGCTGTGCCCCAAAGAGTAAAATGGCAAAGTTTTGTGTGTGTTTTGGGGGTTAGCAGCAGAATGAAAAAAGCCAGCAGTCGTCTCTTTAAATTGAGTTTCCATTTTTCTGCTAAAAGTGCGTCTCCGCTGCCAAGAGAATTATATAGTGAAAGCGAGGCTTTTAGTGGAGCAGAATAAACTTAGATCGTGTTGATTTTCTATTGCCATTACACTGTGCATTCGGCTTCACCATCATAATGACAAGTTTAAGCCAAAAAGCTGTCTCCCCCATCTTTAAGTTAAGCACTTCTCACAGTTTTCCTAGCTACACTCCAAGTGTACTCAGAGCAAGGGCAGAGGTTCAGGGGGGAGAGTGGGAACAGAGGAGGCAGAGTTCTGCCCATCACCAGTCACTGACCAGTCGCAGCAGGACTTTCAAGTGTTGGTTGAAGGTGAAAAAGGAATATGAAGTGACCTTGACATAGTTTGACAATGTCCACGGTGAAAAACGGCAGCAGTAGACATTTAGCAAGAAATATGTCCTGGAAAATATGAGTTTTTTTATAGTTATAGTTATAAATAAAAACCAGGGGTTTGAACCAACCAAGAGGTTGCCCTGGGCAAAGGTTTTGACTTGCGGGCCACAGAGGGTCCTTGAATTGGACACAGGGTGTGAACGAAGATAAATGACATGTAAAAAGGAAAATAAATGTTTCAGCTTTCAATCTCTACACCATCTATTGGGAAAATGTGGGTATTGCAGGTAAGGACAGATCTATTATCACAACGCAAGCGCATTATATGATTTAGAGAAGTTTTAATGACCAGATTACAAAGCGGAAGGGGCCAAATCCAGCCCCCTGTCCTTAGTTTGCCCATGACCAGTACAATACCTTTAAGTTCTGCTTGCAGAATGACTGTTGTCCCATATTGTAAAATTTACTTGAGATGCAAGAGAGGGACGGCCCAAGATGCCCAAGGGGTGTGTTCTCAAAATAATTATTGTATCAAACAGCTGTTCTTATTGCTGAAAGCCCGATCAACCCTTAAAAGAGTGAACTCCTCCTCAGTGTTTTTTGCTAACTATGGAGGTTGTTAGATGGTTGGACACTCAGCAGATGAGTTCATCCAGTCTCCCTGTGTTCTGATCCTCAGGTTCTGTGAAGAAGTGTTCCAGGGCCCTCTGTCAGTTCAGGAGCAGTGGATCACACACCTGCAGAAACACATCCTCTCTTTGGGCTACAAAGGCAAAGATTCTCCTCCTGCTCCTGCGGTGGAGGCTCCAGCTCTAGTTCATCTGGTCTCTGTCTAGAAGGTTGGATTCACTTCTAGGGATCGTGGGATCACCGGATTCTGTGTCTTCTGATCCTCACCAGGTTTCTTTATCCCGTGGTGGTGGTTGATACACGTCTCGGATCTGACTCCTGGATGAGTATCAGATGTGAAAGTGGCAGAGAGTTCACTATGAAGTCTGTAGTTAGAATTCACTCTTGCATGCAAAATGTAAAATAGAAAGAAAGAGAAACATCTTCACATGTTCTCACTAAAGGTACAGAACCTGAGGTACAGAACCCTTTTTTTGATAAAACACTAAAACTAGTGAAGTTTTAATGTAACAAATGCCTTCCCTCTGAGTCCCTGTTGTGTTTTTTTCCCTGATGGTTGATGTTGTTGTGAAGTTCTTCTGCTGGATGAGCAGACATCCGGACTGATCTGTGTTTCAGCTTCAACTGCAGATAAAGGGAGAACCTAATGTCACTGATGTTGGTATAATTTCATTGCAATTCTGTCAAATTAACTGTTTTTCACTAAGAGATCTTTTCATGGAAAAATGATCTTTTAATTGTTACTTTTTTTAAACCTACATGTAAATGCCACATCTTACCACTGTTTATTTGCGATGTCTTTATAATGTGTCTTTTTAAAAAATTGATTGGAAAATTTTATCTTGACTTGGTGGTTACAAAAAAAAAAGATATTTATTTGATTACCCACCCTTCCCACTAAAAAAAACAAAAAAAACAACAACAACAAAAAAACATGTGTCGTTTGTAGATGTGAATTGACAAAATGAAAAACAGGCTCTATGTCCTGTCCGTGAGTCACCAGAATGTTTGCCACTCAGGTGAAGACATGCTGCTGCGACCACTCTGTTGTGAAGAGGAAGAATAAGTTCCTCCATCATCTGAGGATGGAGAGTTTCCTTCCTTCTGCTTCTACATTCCTTCCATGTGTGCAAATGCATTGAAAAGGACCCAGTGTTTGTCATTTGTGACTAACGCAGTCACACTGAGAGAAAAATGAATTTATGTTGGCCCGCTGACTGCTGCTGCTGCTGCTGCTGCTGCCATCGCCATCCGCACTCGCTCTACAGTAATGTCATTTCTACTTTGTCAACTGAGCCTTGTTTTTACAAATGTCTTTTTCACTCTTTTGCTGGAACAAGCTTGTCGTCTCGTGTCAAACAAAAATTACTTACTAACTACGTAGGGTTGGACACAGAGTTTGTCCGTCTAATTGCTTGTGTAGGAATAATCACGGCTCCAAAACTGTGTTTTTAGACTTTTGTTACATTTTAAATGGCTGTGATGTAAATAAAACGTGTCTGGTATAGAATCAAAACATATGTCTGTGTCTTCTTTTATATTGTCCTGCTACTGTTTGTCTTAGAACTCTGTAGTGACGCTGTCTGTCAGATCCTTCATTTTCAACAATTCTATCTGTGTTTAATTTTTTTTTCTTTGTTTTTCTCCTGCGTTCTCGCAGGTGTCCAAGTGAATCAGAATGATTCTGAAGAAGCATCTCTGTGCGAAGGACCATCCTCCTGCTCTGACGCCTGTAAGTGTTAGCCAAATGGAATGTTATTGTTATGATGTGATTCACTGCAGAGCAAATGTTTTTGTTTAATTTGTGGCATTATTAAATTATATTAGATCTGTTCTGCCTTTTAACTAAAGCCATATTATTCAACTCCCCAGTTGTTAGGAAGCTTCTCATCTAGAATCCTTTTTCGGAAACAATTATTCTTTCGCATCCCCATTAGCACGACATAAGACTTTTTATAATGTACACGAAATACAGTTTTAAACCAAACAAAAAAGCAACCAAACTTATACGTATATTGACTTGTCCCTCTTTCATGGGTTGCCAGGGCGACTCAACATTTTCCATTCTACCCTGTTTTCTGCATCATCTACTCTAAATGATGTATCTAATAGGTAGATTGGGATCATCCAGTAGATCTTCAAATGAGTACTGGTAGATCCTGAGCAACAACATAAAAAAATAATAGTAAAATTGCGGCCGTGTAGTGATACAGGGTTTTTAGACGGGGTTTAGGCAGAATCATGGACATTCTGACTGGTGGTTTCCACGGTGTCTCAATGTCACTGCCTCTGTTGGACACTACACTGTCAAACAGCGATGCTCTCTGGAGCCTCACACTGAAGGCCTGTGATTTACTGCCACCAGGAATCTGCCTCCAGCCGCTGATGGATTAACCTCGGTCTGCTCCGGCATTTACGAGCGAGCGACTTATCCCACCTGACTTCAGAGCAGGATGTTACTCCGAGCCATCAACACCTTGTGGTTCGAACACACACGAGTGCAAAGAGGAGGGATGTCAGAGGGTCAAAGCCCTCATTGAAGCAGGAGCACATCTGTCTCCCAGGGCTGTGGGATTAGGAGGATCTGGCATCATTTCCTGACTCTGGCTGAAGTTCCTGGGTTTTTACAACCACAGCGGTTTCATTACGCCCGCCTTTTGCAGGGATGCGGGGTCGCCTCGTACAATCAACCAAATCTTGAAGTCAAGTGCAATTGTGATTAAGCTGCTCTTGACAGGTCTGTTGGCAAGGTAACGAAATTAAACCAAAAGGAAATATATATATATATTTTTGGATGATTGTGGAAGATATGTGGTCAAGAGAAACAAATCATTTTGCATCAAAACTTGTGTCATTTAGATGACATTCAAAGGCCAGTTGGCAACAAATAAAGGAGGCAAAGTTTTTCAGTAGCAAAGCAGACATTTTGGCTGGAATAGGACAGGAAGTGCTTCGAAAGTTGAGTCGAAGACATTGATGAGTTCTGAGGTGAAGGTTTTTTTCCCCAAAAGGCAAACATGAAAAATCAACAGTTTAAAAACTGCTCAGTTACTAAACCAATGTAGGGAAGTGTGTGATTTCTTTAAACTGCTACATTATGGATGCTGAAAGTTAAAAAGAAAAGAAGAAAAACGATTTAATGTTGGCCAACAGATAATTATGTTGGCTTTCTAACAAACACAGGGTTGGCAAATCAGCATCACTTTAGCTTCAACACTGCCTGGACAGACAGAAGATAAATAGAAAAAGAAAAGAATGGAATTAAAATGTGGCAAAAATTAAATTTCAAAGTTAGTTACCTCTTAGCTCTTTCGGAGTACTCCGAAAGTACGGAGTGTGTTTGTTGGTGTCTCGGGTCAACTGGGGATACAACGGTCAGATTACAAGCCAACAGAGATTAAAGGTTGAAGCTTCCACACAGTGAACTAAAGTCTCAACTATTCACTGTTTTATTTACATTTCTGACATAAGAGAACTGACATGTGACCTGACGTAAATATTTTGGCGAGCAGCAGAGCGATAAACCAAGGAAATCTTTGTCTTTTACTAGGAAACATTTCTCTGTTTTGACACTCCCTGCTCTACACACACACACACACACACACACACACACACACGGACTCTGACTGACAGTTTACAACCTTGAAAATACACACTACAGCGGGTTTATTCAGAATCACATCATGTATCATGTAATGTAATGTTCTGAAAACAGGTTGATATATTATCATAGTGTTGGTCTAATGATTAAGGAATCAGCCTTGGTTCCTGGTTCGAATCCTTCTACTGTCAAGTTACCACTGAGGTCCACTGAGCATGGCACCGTCCCCACTTGAACTTCCCTGTTGCTGAAAGCAACCCAATGTTCACTTTGGTGATGAGTTAAATGTAGAGGTGACATTTTGAGTGCTGTGGTGTCATAATGACATGGAGTTTCAGCCCCAATAAGGCGACACTGTGTATGTTTTTTGTTTTTACAGTGTATCTAATGGTTAAAACAGAAAAAAAATAAACTTTTATGAAAAATGTTATAAAAAGTCAGTTTTCCAAAGATTCTGTGTCATGGAACAAACAAAACGACAGTTAATGAAGGAGTCTGTGAACTAGGATTTACCAAAAATTGTGGAGAACAAACGATTAAATATATGTATAAAACAAAACTTACCATATATTTAATATTGAATCACACATTGCTACAATGTAGAGCAGTAAAATTATCTGTGAAGATACATTTACTTTGATGGTCCGTGGTTTATTATTTATTTTCTGATGAACATTCGTCGTGCGCACATATTTGATTGACAGGTATGGCAGAGTTAAAGATGCTGAGATTCTCTTTAGGAGAGACAAAGATGGACAGGATCAGGAATGAGGACATTAGAGGGACAACACAAACAAAAGGTTTGGAGTACAAGCTAGAGAAGCCAGATTGGGTTGGTTTGGACATGTTCAGAGGAGGGACAGTGGTTATACTGGGAGAAGAATGATCCTAGAGGTAAAGCTACCAGGTAGGAGACAAAGAGGCAATTGATGGATGCAGTGAGGGAGGACATGGAGGTAGTTGGAGTCAGAGTAGAGGATATAAAGTCGCTGTGGCAACCCGTGAAAAAGGGACAAGCCACTAGAAGATGCAGAAGATGATAAATGAACTAACGCAGCCCAGCTCTGCTCTGCTCCACAGGTCATTCTGGAAGTTTCTGACCAGTGCATTGTTATTTTCGTGGAGGCGAGGGATGAAAAAAGAGGACAGGACTTTCTCTCATCTCTCCAGCTTGTCAGTGACTCATGTGTTTGGACGTCACTCCGTCCAGCGTCGTCTTAGATTTATGTTAATGTTTGGAGACTCTGGCAGCAAATGCAATTTTATCACATAACCAGCGGCTTCGCAATCCTCCCTCAGAGAGGACAGATTCACCCAACGCTGAAAGAAACTCTTGACACGGCCTCGGTCGCGTTTGTTCTTCTTTTCCTGTTGCGTTTTTTCTCTTCCCATTGTGTGAGTGATGTTTCTGTTTCTGGTGCTGCCCCCACACTCAGCCCGGTGGTTTCTGTGCACATGAATGAGACGGTGTGATTTATTGAACTGACTTGCATTTAATTGATTTAATAATAAGGTTGCTTCACTGTGTTTTGTTCCAGAGCTGAGACGCAGTTCTTATGGAGCCACAGCAGATTCAGGACTGTTCATCCCTGGGAAGGTTTACAAAGTCTTCTCAAAGTAGAACTGTGCTAAAAAGCTCCCTCAAAATCTGATTGTCTTTATCCATTTTGGGAATTGCATTTTGTAAATATGTCCAGACTTTCTCAAGACAAAAATATTTCTTCACGTTTGAAGTGATTTCTGCAGAACAGAGCGGATGCTGGTTTGGGTTTGGGTGAACTGAAGTGTAATAACATGCAACCACCACAGGAGGAGCCAGACCAAGGAGATGTCAGTTTCTGCAGAAATTAAACCTTTATGTCAAGCTAAGAGCCACTACTATTAACCTGGGCAGGAAAGTATAGTTAACAAAACAGGAGTAGAAGTTTATGGACACCACAGGTGGAGTCAAAAAGCTCCATCAGGTATGAAGTACATGTTTTTTTTTGTATTCTTAACACAGGGAACAGCTTCAGATCTACTGCAATGACACTGTTCAAGGTGACCTAGACTGTGCAACATTTTTCCAATCTGCTGCTGAAACTGTAAGAGCGTATCACAGGAGACAGCATGTCCATAAACGATACATCCAAAACCTGTTGCCGAAACTGCAACCTAAATAAGGACGACGGCGGAAGAAGAAGAATCCAGAAGTTGGAAGGAGATGCTTGGACGCTGGCAGTTGCTCTCCGAGACAAAATGACAATAATATTTTCCTGACCATTTGTGCCATTCTGTGCAGAGACATGGAATATCTTATCTCAGGTATTGTGGTCATGGTAGCTCTGAGGAGCCACATCCACGAGGCTCGGCTTTGTCTACCATTCGACGCGTAGAACTTCCCCCGACTGGGACAGGTTATCTGCAGTGCTGTGATGCTGCTCTGTGCTGTCTACTTGTTTTTTCCCGGGTTGTCTATTTGATGTCTTCAAGGGACGATTGTGAGGTGGTAACCCCTTGTTGTTACCTCGTGTACGCTACACTACGTGAGTCCCATGACAGAAAAATCGTCTCAAAATCCTACAGTGAACGCCCAGGATAGTGATGTCCACTATTATTCTTTATAGACAGTCTGTACTTGGACGACTCCCAGGCATCCTTTTACTGCCCCATCATTATCAGGTGGTCAGGTTGTTGTTAGGTCATCAGAGTGCACTTGGCTGCTGTTGCACCCAACCTCAGATATTGGAGATGAGTACAGGAAAATACTGATGCTGCTGCTGCTGCTAATGCTGCTTTTCCCAAGGTTGCTCAAATAACCTCATATAACTCTTGCGTTGAGTTCACTCCACAGACCCTGGATCAGTCGTCAGAATCTGAAACCTATTTGCCATGAGCAGCTAATCACGCCGCTGATTTACAGTGGAACAAATACACCACCCGCTGCCAAGACGCTTTTTGGCACGGCGGCCCAGACTCGTATATGTGTGTATTACAAGTGGAGTTGAGCAGAAATTAACCAGCTAAAGCTGCGCACGGCTGCAGAACAAAGCAGGGAAAGCAGCGTCCCATGTGATTAATCAGAAACAACAGCTCCAGATGTGTGTGGGACTGGAGCAGCTCTCTGGATCTGACTGAGGGTCCGGAGCGGGACGCAGGAGGAGATAAAGGCACGGTCCACGGAATAATGGACGTGCAGCTGCAGAGATAACAGATGCTGGAGCTTTTTGTTTTCATTGTTAATATATAAAACTGTCAATCTCCTGAGTGGAGTCATGTCAGGCTGGTACTTTAACTCTTTCAGACCACAATTCATTATGTCATGGGGTCACTTTATTATGTCATTATTTTTTCAAAGTCTTGTTTATGTCTGTAGACAGATGGATGTGTGCTAATGATCCTCTCACTCAGTGTTTTATTGGTTTATTTACATCAATCGGCCTCCAGAACCATCTCATTATAAAACAATGACTTAAGAAAGCCCGTTTCCATATGGTTGTATCCCCAGTGTTGGGCAAGTTACTTTAAAAAAAGTAACTTATTACTTTACTAGTTACTTTACTAGTTACGGTTCTGTGGCAACTTTCATAATGAAATGTAGTGGAACAATAAAAACAAAACAGATGTTTAGACATTTTGACAGGCGTCTTTATTGTAACTTCAACTTGTCACTTGCTGTCGTCTTGCCTGTGGGTGTGTGCTGCTGTACCGCGTCACCTGTGTGTGTGAGACTGTTTATTTCCCTATAAGGCAAGAAGACCCGCCCAGGTCTCTTTCTGATTGGCTTAGCCTGAAATGTCGGCCTATGTCAACCAATCACCGCTACTTTTCAATGCATGGGTTCAGTTAGTGTGGACGGCCGTCTTTCACTCATGACTGACAGGCAGCAGACAGGCTCCACTGACACAGTCCTCTCTGCGTGGCCGGGAGAAAACGTCCATTTGGACCACAGATAGAAATGAGTAACGAGGCCCTTTACACCAGAGTAACAATAACTGCGTTACTGAATGGAAAAAGTAATGGCGTAACGGCGTTACAAGTAACTCGCTAGTCCCAACAATGTGAATCACGTTGTCTTGTTGTATGTGTTTTTGCCAAAACTACAGGCGTGGACAAAATTGTTGGTGCACTTGTGAGGTTTGTCTCACACTTTCCCTGCTGTTTGCTGGTGTGGGTTAATCCGTGTCTTCACAGTCACCTGTGTCTTGGTCATTAGTCTTACTCACGTCACCTGGTGCCGTAACTATATATACCCCTCACTCAGTCTTCACGGGATCATAGCCCACATTTACAAATCAGATTTGTTACATAGGGCACTACAGGGTTGGTGACATCCTCTGTCCTTAGACCCTCAGCCAGAGTAAGGAAAAACTACTATTGTCTTAACAACTCTTTTGTTAAAGAAAAGAAAAACCCACAATAATCACTAAAATGACTTGAAACTGACAAAGTAGTAATAAAAAAAAAATGTACAGAGGGAAACCAGACATTGCTTATGAGACTGAGGCTCAACAGAATCATTTCAAGAAACAAAATAATAAAATTGTCCTGGTAATAATGATAATCCCATTTTGCAGAGGTACCTGGCACCACCCAAATCACATTGCAGCTGTGTGTAGTGAGCCCGCTGGAAGGTATGTGGGTCCAAACCAGGCATGTCCAAACTGTTCCATGAAGGGCTGCTGGTTTCTGTTCCAACCAAGCAAGATCACACAGTTTGACCAATCAGCTGTCTGATGACTGAGATCAGCTGATTATACCTGTCAACTCAGGTGTGCTACTGCTTGATTGGAACGAAAACCTGCAGCCAAACTCGCCCTTAGTGGAACAGTTTGGACCTCTGAGCACCACAGTGGTAACCTGGCAGCTGGTGGAGTCGAACCCGAAGCCTTGGCATGTAACGGCTTGTTAAAGGTCTCAAAGGTAAAGCATCTCCAAGCAGCTTGATGCTTGGAGATGGGCCACACAAAATGACTTGATGGGCAACATGGACACATATTTTCAACATTTTACTTTGTGTTTGCTGTTATTGTTGTATTTAAAAAGCTTATCTATAAAAATGAATAATGGGGACATTTTGCAGGCTAAAATTTAGGCGTTGAAGTTGTAGCTCTTATTGAGGGACTGGGTGGAGGAGAGAGGTGTATATATCAGGGTGATACCAGGGAGACTGATGACACTGAAAACCTTCATCAACAGGAGAGAGAGGAGACAGACAGACCTTCAGCTTGCACCCGATGGACTTCTTGGACTCAAGAACTGTAGGAAACAAAGACATGAAACCAACATATACTGTCTTGAACAAGAAAACACAGGTGAGTGTGATGACACTGGTAAGTTACTCATACTCTTACTTTCTTCTTTTCCCTAAATTAAAGATTAAATTCCTTTTTTTGTCATTGTCGCACAACGAAATTTGGCCTCTGCATTTAACCCATCATCAAAGTGAGCAGTGGGCAGCTTTCGAGCACCCGGAGAGCAGTGTGTGGGGACGATACCATGCTCAGTGGACCTCAGCAATAATTTGGCGGTAGGGGGATTCGAACCGGGGACCTTGCGGACCCGAGTCCTCTTCCTTAACCACTAGGTCAACTAGGTTAAATACAGAGGCATAATTGGCCTGGAGGATACTCCCGAAGGATTAATACATTTCTAAAAATAAAAACTAAATTGAATAAATACATAATTTTTTTTAAACCTGTTTTTATGTTTTACTTTGCTCATATGTTCTGAACGTGGATGTAAAACGGGCCTAACCAGAACTGTAGGATTCTGTGTACTGGCGTCTGTCCGAGTACACAGGTGTTGATAAAGATACATGTCTGCTGGTGTTGGAGGCAGAGTCTCGGCATAAATCGACGTCAGCTGCAGCGAAACCTCGACCAAGTAACTTTAAACACTGACATCTCCCGAGCTGCACAGTGGGACGCGCAGTCCAAATGTTTTGGAAGACAGTTTTCACTGCTCATATTTGTTGCACTGGTCTGAAGGCAGAACATCTGTGTCGTCTGAGACCAGCACTGACCTGGTATGACTGCAGGAAGTGTTCTAGTGCTTTTATTAACACTGAGTTTGTTCAGTTTCATAAATATGATGAAGTGGAGCTCAAGAGACGACATGTCTCACTGTTTCACTTCACTCAAGTTCAACCTTTTTTTTGATTCTCTTACATTTTTGCACTTTTTATGACTCCACTTTGGATCAATTCTCCCTCCAAGATCACAATCTAGCCAATTGTTTGGATCTTATCAATTTTCTGTTGGAACGCAGCCCACCAGAGCTTTCTGAAGCTTCATTTGATATTATTTAACATGAAAATGTATTTGCAACAATAACAAAGACTCCTTCAGTCCTTGAGCTGCTCACTTTTTTAACCATCACAATTAAATTCCTGTTCAGTTAATGAATGTTGGAACATCTCATTTCAAGGATTAGATCCAAAAATGTATGTATTCATTAATTCTGGTCACAGGGGCAGCAGTCTCCACAACTGCCACCCAAATCCCACAGCTACATACTGTGAGCTTTCCTCTGAGCCTCTGGACGGTGCTGTGATCAGAGCACCTCAGTGGGATATTGGGAGGTTGTGGACTCAAAACTGAAGCCTTGCAGATTTAAGTCGACTTTCTCAACCACTAGGCCATGTATGTATGAATCTACCTGACGCAGCATCAGTGCTGTGCATTGATGATTGGTTTCCATCAGCAATTATGGAGAGACAGTAAAGTGTCACGATTGAATGGGAACCTTTCTCTAAACTGTACTTTTGGCTGCAAAATAGACTGACTTTGTTTTGACTTTCCTCAGGGAGATGATTTTACTGTAATGATTTAACAATGCATATTAATTTTGACTTAAAGATGTAACATTAGGGTTTTTTTTCTGATGTTTTTCTTAAATATCAGCAGAATTTTGTATTAATAATTGTATCAACAACTTCCAGCTGAGATTTAGTGTGAATAGTTGAGGTGATTTGTCTGTTCACTGTCGTCTATTTGACTGTGTGATAGACTGAAAAACTCACTCTGGAAAATAAGTGAGTGAATGATGAAGATTCAGCAAAGAGAGATGATTAATGAACCAAAGAGTCAAACAGATTTCTCACAGTCTGTGGTCGATCCCTACTCCATTTATTTACATTCCCGAGGAGACATTGTAATGAAGTGTTTATCCTTAAAGAACAATGTTGGGCCTCAGATTTCTATTTCTGTCGTGCTCATGTCCAGATCAGTAATACTTGACAAATTCCTTAATTTTGGGAATAAAGACTGGGAAATGATTTGTTGAGATTGTAGTATGCACATATTTTTCTATTATTATTATGATGATGGGCAGTGGTGGTCTAGAAGTAATAGAAGAAGACACTGATCATGGCACCAACCCACGTAACTCCCAGTGGGCTCACCACCAACAGGAAGGCTCACTGTATGGAGCAGTGTGATTTGGGTGGCAGTCGTGGAGACTGCTGCCGATCTGGCCTGGTAAAGGATAAGAGGATGAATTATTATTATTATTTTTGCTATATGCTGTGGACTAGAAGCGTGTCCCTGTTGTGAGGTCAATCGTGCACTGACAGAAATCGTGACAGTCGTGGGTCCAAAGCGCCAAAAAAAATAAAAGTGGATCGGACTAAAACTGAGTGAACAAACACTGATCACAGATCAGCATTGTTAATCTGTCTTAAAGAAGGGAAAAACAGCAGTGACTTACGATGCAGCGTTGCACTGTTCTCCACTGTACTGAGGGAATCTGATACTGATACGTCTCATTATGTCTGATCATAACAACAATAAATTATTTGTCTGGTTCAGATTTAGATTCTAACTTTTATGCACACATTTAACTTTTTTTCAAGTGATGTCATCAGTCACTTGGAGGCCATCCTCTGTTCTGGTCACCACTGGGCTGCGGTTGATTCATGGTCATAAATCGTGGGGTTTGTGGCCGGAAAAAAATCGAAGGGATTTTAGGTGAAAGTCACCAACTGTCAACTGTTTGTGTCTGATGCTGATGTAGTTGGTGGCATATTTGTTCACTGTCCATCAGTTCTGTCTCTTCCTATTCACTGGGTCAAAACATGGTAACATATGTAATGGTCATGGCTGTTCCTCCTTCTGCTGTGATCTCCCAGAGAAACCCGTCTGCAGTAAATAATCTTTGTTCCTCAGACACTTATGAAGTAGTACATGGAATTATCTTAAGAGTTCTTTATGAGTTTTACATAATCAAAAATAAGATTCTCTTTTGGAGACACAAGGATGGACAGGATCAAGAAAGAGGTGATTAGAGGGACAACACAGACAGGAAGGTTTGGAGAATAAATTAGAGAAGCCAGATTGAGATGATTTGGACATTTCCAGAGGAGGGACAGTGGATACATTGGTAGAAGAATGATCCTAGAGATGGAGCTACCAGGTAGCAGACAATGAGGAGATTGATGGATGCAGTGAAGGAGGACATGGAGGTGTCCATGTGTTTGTCATGCTGTTCACTTCAACCTCATGTACTTCTTACCAGATGCCAGAATTTTGTCTGCTGTGATGAAGGCCCACCACGGTATCTTCACAGTCACATAGTTCTAATTAGGAAGTTTAACTGAACCTGAAATGTGCGGCTCGTTTTTCCGGCCAACTATTAATGCAGCCGTGTCTGTCGAAGAGGAACATGACGGCTCATTCTCACTGGCACGTGACTGCAGCAGATACCAGACCAGAAGCAGAGAAAAGAGCGGTTTCTGTCAAAACAACAAAGTTCTGCTGTGAGAGAAGTCTTCGTTTGCGTGCGTGTTGGTTTGACTCTCTTGATCCGTGAATATCTTCCCAGGTTTAGAGTGCCACGTGAAATTTGTTCAGCCTGGATTTTAGGAGAATATGACAGCCCGCCTGGTTAGCACTGTCACCTCGCAGTAAGGAAGCCCGCGGCTCAAACATGGCCCCTGTGTTCTGGTTGCGTGTTCTTCTCACATCTGCATGAGTTCTCCGTTTGGAAAACCCAGGTTTTCTTCCACCCTGTTTGTCTCCAAAGACGTGCAGTGTGGACAAAAGCCTGGAACACAGTGAGTCCAGGGGTGAGAGAAGTCAAACATACTGTTAACACATCAGTAGACTTTCCTCAGATATGTGATTATTACAGGTCCAGGAGTTTCCCCCTCACTTTTGTTTTCTGAAATTCAGCCATAAATCCTTACAGTAAATCCCTTCCCTCCCATCACTTGGCAGCAGATCTTCAGGGATCAACTCAAATCAGAGAAATTATCTGTGTCCTCAGAACGTAACAAAACAAAATAAATCAGCGTTGAAGTACAGTGGAAATGCTTCGTCCCTTCCACTTCCTGTAATGAGTGAATGCCACACGAGCCAAATGAGAAACAAATCAAGCCGAGCATTAAAAAAACCTCTTTCCAGGATTTTTTTTTTCTTCTTTTCCTCCTAACAGCTTTCAGCTGAGGACAACACTTAACTACTCCGAGACATCAAACCTCCGAGCAGAAGGCAAAACTCAGTGACTCCCCACAACTATTTCATCAGTAATTAGGAAAATGAGTGCAGATAAATGGCGCTCTTAACGGCGTCTTTTCACTGTTCTTCTGGAATCAGGTCTGAATATCTGACTGTAACCAAACACTTTGATTCATTTTCATGTGATCTTTCACATGTTATTTATAAAGCGACGTGGCACGGCTATAGTATAGTGAGCCATTTCCATCAGCGGGTCATTTGAATCGATGCATATTTCTTTTCAGGGAATGGTTTGGGTTCCACAGATGAATTATCTCAAAGTGCAGCTTGGGTTTTCTGTTTCACTGCAACTGCGTTTGATTTGTATTGACTGTCATCCAATAACTGTGGAGAGGAATTTAACCCTTGTGTGCTGCTCGCAGTTTTTGTTATTTGTGAATTCCGACTTCGCTCTGACTCTCACACCGCGCCCACGGGGAGTTCAGTCCATTTCCACAGACCTTTTTTGACAAGGAAATCATTTTTCTCCTGCCATTTTTATTGACTCATCTGATTGTGAAAGATATTTATCTGTTTTAGCCGACCGTCCACTCGCAGCTGGGAAAGAGTGTGAGAACACTTTTGAAATCATGTTGTGCAGGTTCCTCTGCGAGTGCATGGGAACATGAGCAGAACTCAGGTTCATCTGAACGGCGTTGGCAGATCTCGCGAGAGAAACTAACAAATTAAACTTGGAGTTAGGACCTCAGACTGGAGCACCCTGAGACCAAAATCCCGTCGTCAACTCATACATCAGCATGTATTTGTTGGTGGGGGTTCAACTTCAGGTCACAGAAATGAGAAATTATCATTTGGCACAATTAATCATGATTAGTCATTAGCAACGCACAGCTGCAATGGCATTATGTCTCTGGCATTGCAAGGTTCCCTTGGTAGACAGAACAGCACTTATGAAATAAAATGGATTAAATGTGGGAGCCAAGGATGGAATCTTTTGTACGAGGAAGTCAGGAGTGGCAGAGAAGTATGTTAGATCGGTGCAGAACATGTATGAGAACAGAACAACAGTCATGAAGGTGTGCTGTTGGAAGGACAGAAGACTTTAAGATGAAGAATCATCTCAGAGCCCCTTCTTCTTTGCTTTAGTGATGGACAGATTGACAGATGAGGTCAGACAGGCGTCTCCATGGAAGATGATGTTTGCAGATGACATTGTGATCTACAGTGAAAGAAGGCAACAGCCAGAGGAAAAACTAGAGAGGTGGAGGTTTGGACTAGAGAGAAGAGGAATGAAGGTCAGTGTACGTTTGAAGACATGGAGAAGAATAGAAAACAGTCAGGATGGAACAACTGGAGTAAAGAGATGTGATAAAAGAGAGTCAGCTAAGGTGATGGGAAAGGTTTACAGGACAGTGGTGAGACCAGCCATGATGGATGGATTAGAGACACTAGGAATAGGTAGAAGATAGGAGACAGAGCTGGAGGTGGAGGAGTTAAAGATGCTGAGATTCTCTTTAGGAGAGACAAGGATGGACACAATCGGGAATGAGGTGATTAGAGGGACAACACAGACAGGAAGGTTTGGAGAAAAAGCTAGAGAAGACAGATTGAGATGGTTTGGACATGTCCAGAGGAGGGACAGTCAGGTAAGAGACGAAGAGGAAGGCCAAAGAGGAGATTTATGGATGCGGTGAGGGAGGACATGGAGGTGGTTGGAGTTGGAGTTGAGAATGCGGAGGACAGGGTGAGATGGAAATTGTTGACTCGCTGTGGCAACCCCTGAAAAACGGGATAAGCTGAATGAAGAAGACGAAGAAGAAGAAAAAGAAGGAATAGGTAGAAGACAGGAGACAGAGGTGGAGGTGGATGATTCTCATCCAGGACAGACAGTCGAGCATTTTTAGAACAAGTTACAGGTGAACAATTTATAGTCAAAGGAACAGTTTAAAAACAAAGGGGGGAAAAAAAGAAAAGGATTTGAACATAAAGCATTGCAGACCCAAGTCTGCTTCCTTAACCACTAGGCCATGGCTTGTTAATGTGGAGTAATGGTTTGTCCTTGATCTGTTCACTCAAGGTCAGGTCACACATGGTCCCTTGAGGCTACTGAACTGTGGCAGTAAAAAGAGGAGACGGTGGAGCATTAACTAATCTATTATCCCAGTTCCCAGTGTCGTCACAGTTTCTTCCCTGTTACTGCTTCCAGTCTGTGGTGAAACAGGAACCGCGATCGTCCCTGATAGTCTTACCTCTGATCAGAGACTCATTTGTGGTGGCGGAACAGCCCCAGTGGTTCTATTGAGTTAGTGGTTGAGGAAGAGGAAGCACATAGTTCCTGGGATCTGCAACTAACAAAAACCTTTCGATTTCTTTCAGTTGTATCAGACGGCACAGACCAGACTGTGCTGGAATGGAAAAACTTTGTGACCTTCATTTGTTCAGACATTTATTCACTGGACTCCTTCCAGTGTCACTGGAGCCACAGCAGCAGTCAGAGACTCATGGTGTGAGGGAGGCAAGATCTTTTCATCAGGACCAAAATCAAAGTAGTTTCCACCCAGAATACTCCCTTAAGTGTAGTATCTCTTGCATTGATGACATTGTTCTATGTCTCTTTTTTGGTCAGAGGTCCACAACCACTCGTCCTGTTCCAGAGACAATAGTCATCACACTGGACCAAAGCACAAAGAGTTAAAAATTCTGGGACACCTGAAGTGTTCTGTTAAAGAACAGATCAAACTCAGGTCTGGCCACAAATCTGGCCTGCATTGTGTTTGTGATTGGCCTGAGACAATATGAAATGATGTACTATGGACAGGATTTGTAGTGGTAGCCACTAAGGAAGTGCACTTGGGTCTGCAAGGTTTCAGGTTCTAATCCCCTAGCTGCCAGGTGCTCTGATCATAGCATTGTCCAGACCCACATAACTTCCAGTGAGCTCATCACCCACAGGAAGGCTGACAGTATGATGCAGTGTGATTTGGGCGGCAGTGGTGGAGACTGCTTCCCCTGAGACCAGGTTATGGATGAGGATAAGATGAATAAATAAATGGTGGTGTGTGAGCTACATACAGTCATGGAGAAAATGATCAGACCACTCTTTCTTTAATTTCTTGTCCATTTAAAAGTCTGATTCCACTTAATCTACGTTAATCTGGACAAATATAATAACAACAAAAAAGGCTCATAATTAAGTTTAATTTCAGAGCTGATTTCTGGCTATTTTGCATGGTTTTATTGACAAAAATCACTTCCGTTCCTACATCACTAGCAATAACATTGTACTGACAAATACAGTGCTTTTAGTCATTGCATGGTTTTGTGTTCATTGTTTCCTCCAGGTGATAAACCTACCTGGAACAAGGCATTAAGATGAACAAGGGATTGAAGAAAACAGCAGAGTGGTCTAAGAATTTTTTCCATGACTGTATTTGTACATATATTTTGTTCTGGTTTTGGCTTGTCAGAAGAAAAGGTTCATTCAAAAGCTTCAGCAAAGAGACAGAACAAGAAACAACATACTAATATCATCGGGTTATGAAATTCTGAAGCTTGGGTTGTTTCCCCCAGGTGATAAACCTTTAGTGGAACAAGACATTAAGATGAACAAGGAATTGAAGAAAACAGCAGTGGTCTAAGAATTTTTCCATGACTGTATTTGTACATATATTTTGTTCTGGTTTTGGCTTGTCAGAAGAAAAGGTTCATTCAAAAGCTTCAGCAAAGAGACAGAACAAGAAACAACATACTAATATCATCGGGTTATGAAATTCTGAAGCTTGGGTTTTGCCAAATTTATTGAAAATTTATTGACATAAGGTTCTGAGCAGGTACCTCAGTTTTGGGGGGAAACTGTAGTATAGATCAGTATTGGTTTTATTATCACTATTGTGTTTGGAGAATATCGAGAAAATTGGATATCCAAATTTCTGATGTGTTTTCAGTATAAAGCTTTGGCTGTTCAAGTTTCAATATACACACAAACATTATTTTTTTTTTCAATTTTTGATAAATTTTAGGTTAGGCCAGCAACTTTTTTCCCCATTTTGTTCCCCCCAGTTAAGGTATTTCATGGCACGGTTTCACTACCTGTTATTAAAGCATGTTCATATTTTTCTCTCTCCTCAAACCTGGGTTTGCACCAGCTCATAAAACTGACAGTGGAATTATTCCACCTATGCAATGTTTCCTGTCCATCTGGTCCATCCGGGTTCACGTTGACGTTTTTTACCGTGCGCGTGGACAAGAAAACACACTGTGACATTAGTTTGGAGGCAGAGCAGCGTGTCTGTTTGGCCCTTCATCCCGTGGCTAACAAACATGGACGCAGAACCATTCCCATTCGCGGGGAGTATAGAGAGATCATGTGACAGGGAGTCAGATTCCTCCTTCCTTCAGGAAATGGTCTCAGAGCACGGCTGTCATTCTTCTTAATAATTACACCAAGTGTGAACGTGACTGAGTAAATATACAGTACACGCTGAGAAGTCGGGGGCCCCCTGAAAAGGCCTGCAGCTTTGACACAGTAAATATGTTCTGCGGCATTTTCCAGGCCCCCGCGTCTACTTCCAAAATCGTCCACAATTTACTCGTAGATTTCCTCCCAGAACAGCACGCCTCCACGTTAACCACACAGTGCCAATGGGCCCGCGGAGAGTTTCAGATGAATGAGCTGGGAGATCTTTGAAATTCAAAGCAAATCATCAAAGACACTGACTTTCCATCAATTACCAGTTAGTTCATTGAAAAGCCGAGCCCTCTTCGCCGACAATGTATAACCTCACATGAACTACTTCAACTCGCAGGGATCCTTTTGACGGGACGCAGGCGGACGCTGCAGCTCCGCTCATTACCCAGCGGCTCCGGAGCCAAACACGCTGTGCTCCAGACCAATGTGGCTCCTGTTTTGTGGCAGCGCTGAGGGATCCGTAGAAGCGTGCAAAATAGATATTTGACTTGCAGTCCAGAAGAAGTGGAGCTAACTGGCTCAGTTTCTAAATGACTGTCAGGGAAGATTAGCCCCAGTGTTCTGGCCGCGCCGCTGTTCAACGTATAATAATGCACGTGAACGCAGCAGCAAATCCATCGTTTTTTTTTTCCTGATCTCCAATATTTTACATTTACTTTTCTTTGCTTTGATGCATGGAAAATCAACCTGAAGTTTCCTGAACTTGTACTAATTCACTGAAGGTGATCAAGCATGTCCAATCTCTGGACCAGAGTCCAATTATCATTTAAAGGCTAACTTTTGGATGGTTTCTCTACTAACCTGTAGCAGATGGTTGTATGTTTTGTTAATACGTGTCCTGACTGATGATTGGTTGATTCAGACATCTAACTTTGCTACATTTTAAGCATGTTCCAAGCTTTTTTGGATGCATTTTTGTTTTTTTCTGCTTGTCCAAGGCCTAACTTCAAGTTGTGTTTCGGAAGTTTATGAGAGCTATTGAACAGTTTAAGCCAGGACGTTGAACCGGTTCAAAGAACTGAAACAAAAAACAAAACAGAACAGAACTTATTTAAAAATAATAGTAATTTTGTGAGTAATTTTCCTGTGTATCCCACAGTCAAAGTCATTGGTCTCCTAGTCTAGTCTATGGTAGTCTACAATAACCTGATGAGGTTGACTTCCTGTGACGTTCACTGACTGAATGGAGAGAGTGGGTGGACTATCAGGACTGACTGTCACATCTCAAGGACATAATACGAGGTCAATATATCAATATATCAATACTGAAAATATAAGACCCCATAACGTTACATTTGTCCATGTCAATGATGAGTTTGGGGACATATTGTACAATATTGCAAATGGGTAGCGATGCATAAACAACAGCCTGTCTAGTTATACTACAGTATTTCTTTGGTAAATCGTAAATAAACTAATTAAATATATTGGCCACCACTTGTGTTAAGATGGGAAGACATTCCAAGCGACAAAATTCATCATTTGACCAACAAACAAGTCTAAAAACTCAGGTTCAAAGCCCTGGTTTTAACTATATTTTGTATCATTTAGGCTTTTCTGATCTTACTTCCAGGCCAGTCTCTTCCAGGCCAGATCTTACTTGCCAGTCTCGGTTTTGTTGTGTTGTCGTCCATGTTGGGCAAGTTACTTTAAAAAAGTAACTTATTACTTTACTAGTTACTGCTCTGAAAAAGTAACTAGTTACCTTACTAGTTACTAAATCATAAAAGTAACTAATAACTAGCTAGCCCCTTTACACCACAGTAACAATAACTGTGTTACTGAATGAAAAAAGGAAAAGTAACGCGTTATGCTAATAGTTTCCGAGAAAAGTAGTTTTGTTACGTAACGGAGTTACAAGTAACGCGTTAGTCCTCGCACTGGTTGTCGTGTATTCTGTTTGTGGAAAGTTGAATCCTCAGCCAATGGTTGCATATAAAAGATTCCTCACATTTTCTCGTGTTTCTGCTAAAATGCAAATGAGACGCTGATGGGAAACGTTCTGTAGGATTCTGTCCAGAACTGAGTGGTTTGGATGTAATTACATTACCAATTAACCAAAAGTATTTTTCCACTAAGAGCGTTCATTAAAATGCAGTGCGTTGGAGTCTTTGGTATCACAGCGAGAGCAGTTCACCTTCAGGTATTTTGTACATCATCTCATTTGGCCATCTGACAGGAGGAAATGATCATTTCAGACAACACACACGCACACACACACACACACACACACACTGCAGATCATGTTGGCATATTTTGCTTAAAGAAAGCTATTCAAATTGAATTAATTGGACTGTTGCTCAAAAAGCACTGCGAGCGCAAATTACAGACAGACCATATGAAATTCATTCAGTCCATTATATTCAAGAGTGTTTTACAAGTGGCTTTTCCGGGACCTCAACTTGAAGTAATGAGACATTTTCTGCCGAGGACTTCTGAAACAGAGCGTCGGCTTCAAAAACATGTTTATTAAGAAACACACATGAAATATCAGGCAGATGAAACCCAGTCTGACATCATGCTCTTCCATGATGTCAAAGTGCTGTTGTTTCCATTGACTGTAAGGCAAGAAACCAATGAAAGTTCCAAGTTTTGACAAGAAACGTTTGAGGAAGCTTGACAGAAGTAGCAGTCAACCACCAGGGGGTGACTCCACTGGTCCACAGACATGTCTGTTTGAATGGATGCCTTAGGGAGAACTGATTTGTTTTATCAGCAATAACAACTTTGTACAGTGAGATCTGCTGGGTTGCTGAATTCATTGCACTGTGCTGACATGTTTTAGAAATACAATAAAAGTTCATATGTATTGTACCATATCGTATCACATAGCATCGATTGTCTTACTACTGTGTAGACCAGGGTTTTTCAAAACATTTTCTTTTTTCTGGGGATCAATATACAGTATTTATATCAAGTCAATAAACATTATTTGTGAATTATTGACCAGTTTGTGGTTCTGTGGCACAATGGATAGCGCATTGGACTTGAAATTAGCTTGAACTAGTCAGTTTTTTAAAGATTAAAGATTCAATTAAACAAAGAAAATTCATTTTTTTTGTCATTGTGACATTGTGATTCACACCAGGGCACACAACAAAATGTCACCTCTGTATTTAACCCATCACCAAAGCCTGGGGAGCTGTGAGTGGGGACGATACCACGCACGTCAGCGCAACGGTAACTTGATTCCTTGATTGGGGGATTTGAATCGAGGGCCGGAAGGCTGCTTCCTTAACCACTAGGCCACCAACTGCCCACTAAGCCAAGAGCTGTAAGTGTTTGTGTGTTTGAGTACCACTGGTGTCGCATTTTGGGACAAGGGTGGCCTAGTGGTTAAGGAACTCGACTGTGTTCCAGAGGGTTGGAGGTTCCAATCTGCCAACTGCCAAATTCCCATGAGGTCCTCTGAGCATGGCACTGTTCCCTCTCACGTCTCCCCAGGTGCTCAAAGCTGCCCACTGTTCACTTTGGTGATTAAATTTCAGAATTTGTTTTGTGCAGTGGTGTGGATCACAATGTCACAATGACAAGGAGTTTGATTCCTTTCCTCCCCTAATGAGAATATTCAATGGTCGGTGTCTTAGTCATATCTTACTCAAGTTTTGTCTGTAATTGACCCAACAGAAATGACTGTGAATTTGTAGGAAACCAGATTCAAGATGACCCCCCACAATATGAGGATGCTGAGGTCTTTACTGGAATTGACCCGGATGGACAGGATTAGAAACAAGTGGTTTGGACAGGAGCTGAAGGTAAAGCGAGAGAGAGTTGACAAAAGAGTTTGGAGCTGAAGGTGTCAGGACGCGGTGAAGATTGATAATAGGAGAGGATATGGAGATGGATGCTGTAACAGCAGACGAGTTGAGGGACAAGGTAAGACGAGGGGCAGATGATCCGCAGAGACCAACCTCTGATGAAGAAGGATAAAGGAAATTGTCTGTTCTCCAGTGAACAGCATCAGGTTTCGAACTCGGCTTCATTTCCTGGAGCCGCAGAGAGAACCCATTATTTTTAACAGCCTCAGGTCTGTTAGGAGGAGAGATGGTTTATGGTAGACGGCCAGATTGTAGAGTATTTTATTGGAGTAATTGTATATGGATGAACTCTGCGACACATACTGTCAGACCACAGGCCATTGATTACTTTTCATCTGGGTACAGAAGGCTTCAGGTTCTAATCCACCAGCTGCCACGTTGAGGTGCTCTGAGCAAGGCACCATCCTGACCCACATACCTTCGAGTGGGCTCACCACCAACAGTCAGGCTTACTTAATTTTTGGGTGTCAGTAATGGAGACTTGTGCCCCTGAGACCTGGTTACGCTTACGCAGATGAGGGTTGCATGAAACCTGTGTTACCAGTCGTCAGGTGAAGACGAGGACAGACTCATAGAAACACACATTTATGTCTCAACGTACAGCATCGAGCAGCGTCCTTTTAGACTCACCTCATCTCCTCAGCAGTCATCTATCTGAGGAGGCATATGATCCCAATTGCTGAAAAACTTAATTCTTGATCCAGGGAGAATTGGCTATTCATTAATCCAGGACTCAAGAACCGACCATCTCCGTCCCCCCCACAGCAGAATTTTAGAACATGATAGGTAACAGGTAAATTGTGGAGCCGTGTCCCAGGACTCCAGGTTCCTAAATAACACTGAGTTCATTACATTATTTACTGCAGCATCATGGGAAATGTCTTACATATAGTATATATATATATCACAATGCAGTTCTTCCAAACATGCAAACTGGAGTAGGACTGACTGTTGTTTTCCCAGGTGTTACTTGAGTTTTTTTGGAGACTATAAATTTGAGGCCCTGACTTGGAGGACAATGTTCTACGCTGTTTATTCAAATCCATATAATGCTATGGGAATCCTACAAGGAGACCAGACCAAACAGTACCTTATATCTGGAGAGATCGATGATTCACAAACTTTTTTTTTTAAGGGGACATTTGCGACACAAATCCCTTTCTGGACTAGTTTTGGTTTTTTTTACACAATCTGTTGGCACCTTTGGTAGACCTTAAGGGCTGCCAGGCTCCCCTGGGAATCAGACCTGGGACCTGGTTCTCCATCTATCTTTTTTCTGCTTATCCATTACTGGGTCATGAGGAGTCTTTGCAGTTTCCGCGACTGCCACCCAAATCACACAGCACCGTGATGGAAACTCACGACCGCCCCTCATGAACCTTCCACCAGCAGCAGCTGGGATTTGATCTTGTCCAAGTGGTGAACCCTGGAGTTCCACACCAATGACGGAGACATTGACTCTGGGCCAAAGCACCACTGAATCCTGATCTCTCTACTGAAACTTAACAAATGACTGGAACAAGAATCATCATACAATCAATAAAAAAAAAAGAAAGACTCCAGGGTGGATGAACAGACGGAGCAAGGAGAGGGATAGCTGTACTGAGTAAAACGACCTGTGAGTGGGAACGTTGGGAACAAGAACTATCTGGATTTATTTGTTAATTGTGACACTTCATCAACACAACATTTCATTCCTGGAAGTGAAGGGGAAAAAAGTGATGAGATTTTAAATACGTTTTTTATCCCTGCTGCACATATGGAGTGTGCAGATAGCACTCAGTGACTCCTCCTGGTGTCATATAAACACACAACTCCTCCGCTGTGCAGTCACACTCCACAGGAGCTCCAAATATGGAGCCATCAATACTGAGCAGTGCTCAAAATGTCCAAAAGCTGGCCGTGGGATTTTATTTTTGCAATGTTTACACTGATGCTTGGCTCAGCAGCCGGAGCAGAGATGATGTAGACAGATGCCTGCTCCGTCCTGGTCCTGCTGAGCAGAGTTTGGCTCCTGAACACTCACTGTTTGACTCATGTTCTGTCAGACCCTCGTGTCTCTTCTGCTTCGTCTCACCGTGTTTGTCCCAGAGGATTGCGCTCCGTTGAAAACACCCACGAGACAGTTTGATCCCAGAAACAACAATGAAGTAGATCGAGGCAAAAAAAAAAAATCCATGAGCAGTTCATCTTTTTATTCTAAAGTTTTTTTTTTATTCTACGTGAAGCCGATGTGTCTTTCAGGGTGGTCCCCTCTGGCTGTACTCTCAGAACACAGTCAGGGTGCACACATGTGCTGCTTGTTATGCATCATTGCTGTCAAGCACCATGGCAACTGTCAACCGAAGTGCAAGGAAAGTGCAATATCATGGTTTTCACCGTGAAGCATTGTGGGTTTTTTTTTAACTAATTAAAATTGAACCTCATCCATAGTTTATTATAACACGTAACTGTGATGGAAAATGTTGGTCACAGTCAACGTTCCTGCTCCAAACCTCCGACTTCCACGGTTCCGATTATGACTAACTGATTGTTTGGTAAACTCGCGTCTCTACAATGATGCTAGGAGTCAGATTTCACCGTTACTAGTTGTTTTTGTTTGCATCATGTCTTCAGGTTCGTAACTGGATTTTTATTTGTATTCTGTTGGGATTAACAGAGCGGTGTGAAGTTCCCATCTGTGACTTACACAAACGGGCTCCAGCAGTACTTCCAGTAAATCTGCACAGTACAGTACAGTACACAACAGGACAGTACATCTGTAGGCTGCGACTGTCATCCACTCTACTGTGTTCCTGTTCTTCACCTGTGAGAGGATAAAAGACAGAGCCAGTGACAAACACTATGACTCACTGAGTGCAAATAAATCAGACTGACGTTTACAAAAACACAGTCTATTTTAGAGAGAAAGTCACAGGTGAACTTGTTCATTCTAAAAAACGTCTCTCAGTTTTATCAGGCCTGGACTAACATTTTGACTCACGGGCCACAATTGCCTCTAACGTTGGACATGGAGGCAGATTAGGCGCTGATGGATAGACATGTAAAAGTCAAGCAACATAGGCTAAAATGCTAAAATAAGAGCCTTTTGAATGCTATCTATTGGGAAAATGTGGACAGTACAGGGAAAAGACAGAAGTGTGGTTCAAAAATCTGGACAAATTTGATGGACCGTTTTGCAAAGCTGAATGGACCGCATCCGGCCCTCGAGCCTTAGTTTGCCCATGCTCGCTGTAATTATATATACATTATTTTTCAGTGCGCCAGATTAAAGAAAATTAGGAACTTCACCAATTCCAACAAGAAGTCCAGTTAGTGGACTGTAGAAATTCACATTAGATGCTTACAATTGTTGTATATCATAACCTGTATAAATGAGAATCTTCAAACACTAGAAGTTCTTCTCCTCTAGACTTCAGTACCTGAAGTAGACAAGTGTCACTTCAGAAAGATCAGAAATATTTTGCTGACTGAAAAGAGAAAAACTGATCAGGTGATCAGACTGTTGAGGTGGTGGGCTGGTCTGCAGGGAGTTAAATGAGTTGATTGTCTCAGGTGCTGAGACATGTGGTGCACTGCACACACGCACGGCTAGTAACTCACTAAGGCCAGCCGAGTTGTCCAATTTCCTTGATAGGGACATGCAGCTGGGTTAGATGTCTGGGCTGGACGTGTTCTGGACTGTTCTGGAGGAGCTGAACCAGGTCTGCATCTGGAAGTGCCGTAGTGATTGTTAGACCACAGGAAACTACAGGTACGTTTTCACGTCAAAGTTTGAAATTGATTGATTTATGAGGATAAAGCTGAAAGTTTTCAGATAAATGTGTTGCTTATGTGATTGAATTATATGCTTGATGTTGTGAGATTGAAGACAGTTGTTTTGTGATCAAATAGTCCACTGGGGGCAGTGCAGAGTTCTTGCATTTTATTGCTAACATCAGGTTGGACAGCAAACATATTGAGGGTGGAGGAGGTGGTGATAATGCTTCTGCTCAGAAGGAGATCCAAACAGAGACAGATAAGGAGACAGTGGACGGAGAGTTCTTCTATTAATTCTGTTGTTTCTCTGCTGTTTTCTTCATCTTGCTGTTCCTCTTATCGACACATAGCTGTGACGTGCTACACTGCCCCTCCACAATTTCTAGTGGTACTGCTACTAGTGTCAGATAACAAAACCACTCCAATAGCGTGCCACATTTTGAAAACAACAAACTCAGAAGAAAGCAGAAAGACCTCTGCTCTTGATCTGAGCTTAAACCAGACGTCAGTTACTGTCAATGTGTGAATGTTCTCAGCTAGAAGGAGTAACCTGATCAATGGTCACACTGGTTTGTTTCATCAGTTAAACTTTGAGTCATTGTTGTGGTCGGTTGTCTTTCATCATGTTGTCTCTTGTCCTCTTGAAAATGAGCTGCAGACGACATCCCCCGAGAGACGGTTTGATCTGTGAATGGGTTGTTAGCCTGTGGACGTTGTTATCAGAACCGAAATAGCTCTGAGTTCTCATCAGGGAAATGTTCACACCCACAAAAATCCATTTTTGAACCTCGCTGACATTAAACTCGGCGCTAACCTTTGAGTGATGAATCTTGTTTATTCGCCAAAACCGCAGCCGTATTGACGGACCTGTAGTTGGAGAATAATTGACAATGTGCTTCTCTGGCAAATGTTGAGAAAGAGATCAATGACCACCCTCACAAGTGTGCAAACACACACACACACACACACATACACACACTACTCTAACGGTTCCAACATATCCAGCCTTTTTAGCAAACAATCAATGGATTTTTAATTGGATACATCAACCTTCAACTGGTGTTATTGGATGACAGATCCCAGGGAATTGAACTTGGTTTGCGACTTGGAACACTCTGATTAACAACAGAGAGAATAACCAGATGCAAACAACGGTCCGGTCAGTGTATTTATGATTCTTCTAAGGCTGGGCCAAAGTCAGCCTAGCGCTGCTTCTGATTGGCTATGCTTCTAAGGTAGAGGAAAATGGAGAACATGAGAAGATAAAATAGAGTTTTGTTACACCCCTGAAACTACAGCAATAGGCCAATGTCTTCAGCTCCCTAAGCCTTAACAGCCTTAACAGAAAAGCGAAGTCCTTGTCATTGTGACATTGTGATCCACGCGACAAAATTTGACCTCTTTTGCTTTGAGCGATCGGGGAGCAGTGACTGGGGAAGGTGCCATGCTCAGTGGACCTCAGCAGGTTGATAGATTCGAACCTGGACCCCAGTCTGGTTTCGTAACCACTACGTCACCGTGCCGACAAATCAAATCCGACAGATCAAACATATTAGAAACAAACCTTAAAAAAAGTTGTTTGATGGTGAAGACTCTAGTCATGGACAAGACTATAACTGTACCATTCAAAAATGCATGTCTGTCTTAAAATATTTATTTCTAATAAACTTGCTAATATTGCATTTCAACCCAACCAGTCTTTTGGTATTTATCTTCCCGTTTCTACAAAACATATTTTTTTACTTCCTTCAAATGAAACCAAGAGCTGCTGCACCTTCCAAACATTCAGTCATTCACTCTCAGCTGTCAGTTCCTATTACAGTCTGCAGGGGGAGATGGCGTCAATCCCAGCTGGCTTCAGGTGAAGGGCGCGGCTCACCCTGGCCAGGTCGTCAGTTTGACTTTACAAGAGCAAAGATTGAATAAAAAAAAAAAAAAACCTTGTAATGACTGGTAATAAACTCCGCATCAGTCGAAAACAGTCCTGTGAGGAATGAAGAAAGGATGATCTGAGAGTTCAGGTCTCCTGTGGTTAGTTACTCTTCTTTGGTTTTGTTTTTTCAAACTGGGTGCAGCCAAACATTATACGGAACAGCCAGGTGAATTTATTCTCCCAACGCACATGAAACCTGATTTTTCTGCTTCACACCCTCTGGATCAAACTCCACCGTGGTTTCATCACGTCTCCCTCGTCCTCCGCCTCTTTCATCCTGTTCAGTGTCTTCTGCCGTTCCTGGTATTGAAGAATTCCAGAAGCCCAGGCTTCGGAGAAGGGAGACATAAAATGCTTCAACGTCTTAATTTTACGATATCTCACGGCTGCTCACATACTACTGCAATAGTTTTATGTCTTCACATCAAAATCTTATGGACATGTTGGACTCAGGTCTGTGGAGCTGGCAAGTGGTTTAATCCCAAGTTGAAAACTCCCTTTTTTCACAACCTGGATCTGGTTCCTATTGTTGAAGGCAACACAGTTTCACAGATGACCATGAGGTGAGTGGTTTTGCCTCTTGCCTTACCACAAATAGGTCTCTGGCTGGATGCCTTGTCTCTCTGTAGATCTGCAGATACTGCAGCTTTATAGTTTACTGAGACGTTCACCCCAGGATTGGGATTCGGCCTCCTGATCCTTTCTTTCCGTGGCTCTTTGTTCATCCGGGTCATTGGGACAGTCCCACCAGGAGCTCCTTCTCTTCTGAGAGATCCCATAGTGTCCTGCCAGATGACTCCTGCCCCATGATCTCCTCCCAGATTGACACATCTGAACACATGTTCAGGAAAGCGTCCCAGGCAGATTCCTGTTCCCCTACGGCTGCTTGTCACTAAAATTTTGTTCTGTTTGTTCTAACACTCAGTTTATGATTAAAGTTGATGTAGAAAATGTAAATACATCAGTAAAATAAAAACATGGCCTGGATTTACTTTGTAAAGTCCAAAACCGACCAGCTGAGCAGCATTCAGAGATGTAAGTGAAGGTCTTCAGTCTTCATGACCATTCCTACCTTCTGGGCTAAAAAGTTGGAAAATGGACCTGCTTGAATTTGTTGATGTTTCTCTGCTGATCCACAAGGAGTTCCAGAGTGGTCGTCAGGCAGCGTTTGCTCACAGCCAAACACAAGCATTGATCCCTTTTGGGCTACAGTTCCATCAGAAAGAATCAGCCTGTGTTTATAACAGTGAGTCCAGAACCAAAGATCTACTGCCTGATGTCATTCACAGAGGACGTTGCACAATGAATAACTGCTCGGCTTCCCTTCCATTTTTTTTCCTTTCTTTTTTTAACCAAAAAAATAGCATGCATTGTTGATGATGATACAGAAAAATCAAATTGTTTAACTGAAGGTTCCAGTAGATCCAGGCTCAGAGTTACATCTACCTGCTTCAGACAATATGGGTCAGGTGTGGGCAAATATTTTGACTCCCAGCCCACAATGGAAATGACACAAAATCCTTAGCCCATTGTATTTTATCTACTGGGGAGATACTGGCATTGCAGGACAAAGGCAGAAGGATAATGATTTCATAGGTTAATACACTTTGCAGTGTAATTTAGACACATTTTGTGGGTGAGACCTCACCCACTATGGCCCCCGGGCCATAGTTTCTGGGCCAGTGCTGAGGTCTTCTCTGAGGATCAAGCTGGACGACAGTGATGCAGGTTTCTGATTGTTGCTAAAAATCTTTCTGGTGATTAAGGAGGTTGAAATGATCAGTCAGAGCCCTGAACCAGGAGACTGTTGTCTGTGGTGTTTTGTTAATGCATTCTTTGAATGTAGCAGGAATGAAGTGGGTCACCAGATGGATGTGGACGTTGGAAGACAGTTCACGGTCCCGACGGCAGCCAATCAGATCTAAGCTTTAGTCAAGTGTATCATTGTGCTTGAGGAGTGAGTTTTTGAGATGTCTTTATCGTCACATTGATGACGAAAAGCTCTTCGACACGTCTGAAAGACTTGATCTATGCAATCAGAAATATGCAGCTCGTGAACAGCCCACCTGGGATTAATAATCTCCGCACCAGAGATCACTTGGTGATTGCTCGATTTGGGAAGAGACGGAACACACCAAGTTGTTGTGCAATACAGGGGGGGAAAAAAATCTTTTCTTTTGTTTGAATTTTGAATTTGTTTTCATTTTCTGTCAGATATTCCACTGTTGAGAGTTTGATGAACGGCTCTGCGGAGCCTCACGGAGCTGACAGGAGCTCAGCAGGTGCTTGTCTTCAACCATGAGCTTGGACAGAGACTCTGCACTTTAAGTAAACTTTAAGATTTGTGTCTTTAACACCCACTTCAACTTTTTTTGGTGCTTTTGTCTTTACCAAAGCTGGAGACGTTCTCCTACATTGTTCTCTCAGCGTGAGTAATTCTGGCTCATTTGTTGCCAGTTGCCGTGTTGTCGACGTGCGTCTGTGTCATGTCAACAGTGACAAAAAGACAAGGTGAAATCGAATTTACGCAGCCAGGAGACACATGTGCGGGGAAAGTGATTGGAGTTGGATTTCAAACCACCTCTGAATGTGGTTTAAATCAAATTGTGCGGGAGAACAAAATCAAATTTCTCGTTCTTTTGGGTGAACTGACTTTTAAAATAAATCTGGATGAAATCTGCAATGGCAAAAAAAAAAAGACGAAAGATTTATTTATTTCTGGCAGACTGAACAAGGCCGGAGACGTGGAGTTTCGGCAGAGAGAGGGTTAGTCGTGAGGAATCATAAAGTCACACCAGATTAATCCTGATAAACACAACTTGGCCAATGCTTCTGCACCAATTGAAGGAATGAAGGGTGAATGATGAGTCTTGATGGTCTGATTGAAGTCAGGTGGAGCAGTAGGAGACACACACACACACACACACACATATATGCTCACACACAGGACAGAGGGGGCAGCCAAAGAAAAATCAGAGAAATTCAGAGAAAGACGACGAAAAAATCTACAAGTTCTACTGCCCTGTTCAATGTCCATGAATACCTCTGTTAACACCGAGCATCAGGATGTTTCCAGGGACCACTTGTAATCACATCACACTCCTGGACACACACACACACACACAGGATTTATTTTATGTTCACAAGGACCAGATGGTGTTGTTATAAGCCAACGCGGCTACAAATGTGTGGCTGCTGCCATTGTGTCTGAGTGTGTTGTATAAGATACAAAAAAAGGACCTTGGATTGAAGTATTTCCTATGTAAGGTATATGTGTGAAATTGAAACTATTGAAATTGTACTTGGGATTTAGGAATAATCATGTAATACCTGCAAGTGTGTTATCGGTTTTCCTTTGATATTGGAAACCCCATAACACAACGTTTGGATTTGCCAAATAATTTGCTCTCAAACAGAGGTTTTCCAATAATCTGACTTCAGGACCCAACATTACCGCATAATGACAAGATAACCAAAGAAAAAAAGATTAGGGTTAAAGATTAAATTAAGATTAAATTCCTTTTTTTTGTGACGTGATTCACACCACACAACGAATTTTGACCTCTGCTTTTAACCCATCATCAAAGTGAGCAGTGGGTGGGCAGTAACTTGGCGGTAGGGGGAGTCAAACCAGGGACCTTGTGGACCCAAGTCTGTTTCCTTAACCACTAGGCCACCACTGCAAAACGGTTGTTATCTCCGTGACTCTCTTGTCACTAGATGGCAGCATCTCAGCTCATTTTTAATTTGATTAATAATAAGGTAGTGGCAGTAGAATACAATGATAAATACATCTTGTGGGTTCACCACTTGCCAACACTAGCATTAACATACCTAAATTTCCCCTTTATCATTTTGTGTGTTAATTGCTTATTATTGGTAAAAAAAAAACAACAAAAAACTCTAAATTGTCCTCTTGTCTGGCTGTCTGTAAACCATCCCGTGTGATTCCTAATGATCTCAACTCTAAACTATCTCACTGTCTGTAAATTTCTGTAAATTTTTCAAACGTACATTTACATTAATGTTTGTACATTGTTCCTTGTTTTTTCCTCGGAGTTTTTTCCTCGACCATTACGAGGGTCTATGAAGAAGTGTGCCTGTTTGTCTGTGTGGTGCTACCCTAACTGGTTGAACTACTGCAAGCACTTTAAGTTTGTCACCTATGACTTTGTGGCTTAATTGACCTATGTCCTCTGCCAGGGTGACTACAAAAAAAATTGTCTTTTGGCTACAATTGGTGCATTTATGTACATTAATGTACATAAACGTTAATGTAATTCAATTTGGGGATGGGGGTTTAAAAAAAACTTTAAACCATTGTCTATGTCAGGTGTGCTGACAGTTTTATGTCTTGTGAGCTCTGACCAGGCTGGAGTGATCTACCGAGATGTAAGCCCAGTGATTAGCATCTTGAAAGAGAATTGCATATCTAAGTTTATTTAATATTTTTTATATATATTGGGGCAGTTGGTGGCCTAGTGGTTAAGGAAGTGGACCTAGGTCCACAAGGCCCCTGGTTCAAATTCCCCCTACCGCCAAGTTACCACTAAGTCCCCACTCACAGCTCCCCAGGCGCTCAAATCTGCCACTGTTCACTTTGGTGATGGTTAAATACAGAGGTGACATTTAATTGTGTGCACTGGTGTGAATCACAATGACACGTAGTTTCCTTTCCTTTCTTCCTATCTTGTTGCTCACTATCTACCTTTGGACATCTACTGGTAGATTCTGTTCTACCTACTGGATCGATCCTGGTCTAAATGACCAGGTGACATTTACTTTTCTTAACCACCAGGCCTACTGCTCCATTATGTCGATATTGGTTATTAATGGAATTGAACATCCATCCATCCATCCATTATTATTTGCTCACCAACTGCCTCCAAAACCACTCTCTGCAGGCGGTCAGCTGACTGGAAGTCATCTGCTCTAACTGAGATTCGTACCTGCCCAGGAAGTGAACCCTGAAGTTTCACACCGAAGACAGAGACATTACATCTGGGCCAAAATAAAGGCCTGAATTAGACATAAAATTTATCTCGTACATTCCTAGCATGAACCAATGAGGTGTTTCTACTGACTCTCTCTCTCTGTGAAAGCGTGTGTGTGTATGAATCTGCCCTAGTGTCACATTTTGAGTCATAGTTGAGGACGGAGGAGATGCAGATGTTTTGGACACGTGCTGCATAGAGTTATCGAATAAAGGATGTTAGAGATGAAGCTGCCAGACTAGAGTGGAGTAATGGGTGCAGTGTAAGAGGCTGTGGAGATGGTCGGTGTAACAGTAGAGCAGGTCTGGGACCTGATGGTTTTTCCATCTATTGGAAGAGAATTCCATGACAAATTGAAACATTAGCCCTGATGAGTTGGGTTGTTGTTGCACTCTGTCATGAAGCCCATAGAGGGGCAGGACAGACGGAGTGTAGGATGATAAATATCTGGAGTTTCAGCAGCGCAGTAATACCTGCGCTGTTTCACGTACTACCATCCCAGAAAACGCAGAGGGGCTGTAGGTACCACCCCCCCAACTCTTCAAGCATCTGTCCTAACCACCAAACCATCTGGTGGTTGGTTAGTTTAGGTTTAGACCCATTGTCTACACTGTAGAAAATGGTCTTAGGCTCCACATGAAAAACAAGACATAAATTACAAACATAAAACGACGACAATTTAAAAAGAAAGACAGTCATAAAGCGCAAAGCCGGGAGTTCAGTTACAGGCAATTAAATCCAGTTGAACAATTTAATTACAATTGGGACAAAATACTTCTCGGCATTTCTTGTGGATCGTGGGAGAAATTCTGAAAAATGAGAGCGGCAGATTAATGTGGTAGGAGTTTGGACGACGTGGATTACTTCATATGTGAAAAAGTGTTTCTCTGGGTGTGTTTAACATGAACTGTGTTTGATTTAACTCAACAGAACCTTGGATTCTGTGCTCTCTCCGTGTGGTTCAGTTTGATCAGAGTTGGGTCTCAAACAAATGACACAACCGTGGCCCACTATGAATTTCAGTGACCTGTAAGAAAAACCCGAGCTTGTCCAGTTCCTCTAGGTTAATTAGATTTTCCTTGAGTCATTGTTCAGTCCTGTTTAAATCAGTTATTTTCTGAAGAATAAAATGTCTCTGATATTTCACGCCAATTTAACAAGGACATATTATTTTACAAGGCCTTTGCTTTGGCTCAGATTGATGTGGAACTACAGGGTTGATCTCCTGGACAAGGTTGAATCCCGGTTAGGGAGGAAGAGACGGTATGGTGCAACGTGATGTAATGGTGACAGTTGTGGAGAACACTCCCCCTGCAACCTGATATTAGGATAAGTGGATGAAGAAGGGTGGATGGATGGATATTATTACTTAATAAGATGTCTAAGTGAAACATTGTTGCCCTGATTTGGTCTAAAAAAAACATTGATCACAATTGGATTTGTTGTGCAAATCATGGCATTTAACCCACAGTCAATGTCTGTCATTGTGTGGAACTCAATGGTTCACCTCCTGGGTAAAATTAAATAACTCTCAGGGTGAGTGGTTCCTTCCAGTGGGCTCACCACCAGCAGGAAGGTTGATAAATTGGCCGGTGCGGTGCAGTGAGCAGCAGTTGTGGAGAACGCTACCTCGCATCCTGGTAACGAATGGGAGGATTTAAATGGATGGATGGAACAAATTGGTTTTTGGAGCCTTTACCTTTAAAAAGTAATGAGCCCCCATGGGATCTGCCCACTACTTACCAAGAATCCTTGGGCCTTAATGTCACCATGGCAACATTTGAGCAGCAGGAGAGAAAAGAATCACCATCAACTAACCGCTCAAGGACTGGCACCAGAAAACAACATATAGCCTACTGCAGGCAGCAGGGGGCAGCCTAAGAAGAAGTGGCTCCATTCATCGCCACCCACTTATCTGTAACCACGTCATAGGGCCAGCAGTCTTAGAGAATCAGGGACACGCAAACCTTTCTCTGCTGAGACAAGGCCTGGGATTCAGGACCACCACCCAAATCACACTACACTGTACCAGCCCCTCATGAACCTTCCCCAAGGTGGTGAGTGCAGTCAATCATCCTAACCAGGGTTCAATCTTGGCCCTGGAGGTTCACACCAATATTACAGACATTGACTCTACACCAAAGTGAATTTAAAGACAAACTCCCAGATTTGTGCACATTCTAAAACATCACTGCATTGCTAAAACTGGCAACTTTAGAGCATATGTGTCAAACTCAAGGCCCCGGGGCCAAATGCGACCTGCTAGGTCATTTTTTTATGGCCCTTTTTTATAATAACGGAAATTTAGTATTTGAGTTTCGTTACCTAATAAATACAAAAAAAGTGTTATAATACAGAAATAACCAATATTAGATATGTAAATAATCAATACTAACCTGCAGTAACATGTATTAATATGAAGTTGGTACATCTACAGTCTTCCAAGTACAACTGGCCTGTCAAAGAAATTGTTTTGTTGTTGTGAACTCCTGGTAAAAATGACTTTGACACCTGTGCACTAGAAGGTTGAATCCAGTATGCGTCAAGTTAATTTTCCTCATGTTAAATCGTGAAACTAGTTGTGTATATAAGTAGAGTAATTTGGAAATAAAACAAATATTGTCACATTAAAAACAAAATCCATTGATTTTAATAACTTGATGGAAGACAGTGGTCGTCAATCCTCAGAACTGTGAAGATGTACATTGGTCAGACCTTAGATCTAAAAACTGTGGTGTTGGAAAGTCCAGAGGGGACGTGGAGTCATACATACAGTGATGTCCAAATGTTACATTGCATTTGTAACATTTTTGAGGAGATTCATGGTTTAACAGCCGTCATTGGCTCAGGGTTCCAGTTCAACTGTGTTGAACATTTTCTTCTCTTCCTTTTTCCTGGTCACAGCCACTAATCAACGAGCTTTATTTCACGTCCAAATCTGAGTCACCCTGTATGTGGAAATTACTGGATCTAACGTCTGCGTCCAAATGTCAATTAGTAGGAAATGTTCTGCTTTGACTTTTCTTTAAAACCTCTGCTGAATGTAAAAATGAACAGCAGGGGACCTTGAACTGACCTTCACTGCAGCAAATTAGGAGGAATTCCTAAGTCTGACAACTTCTTCCCGCTGACTGTATTGACATTTTGGACTTATTGAACCTTCCTGCCTCATTGAATCTGCACCAAACTATTGGAGACAGAGGGGGAAAAAACAACATATTTCAAAGAAGTCGAACTTTAGGTGTGAATTCAACCAGTGAAAACTAGCCCTGGTTTTTGGCACAAAAAAGTGCAAGGAGTCAGGTTTGGAGGACAATCTGACGTTAATCTGGACTCTTCGGATTAAATGGATTTCAAACTACTTCGATGCGAGATCATCATCATATGGGAAATGATGATGATGATGATCATGGGTCTGACAATGACCAGCTACATTATTTGGTGCCTCTGTCCAACGGCTTGTTGACGCAAATGTCTAACTAGTCCAGGCACGGGCAAGTTTAGGCCCGGGGGCCGGATGCGGTCCGTTGAGCTTTTTAATGCGGCCCCCCAACCTTGTCCAAATTAAATAGTTGATTTATATTATCTTTATACTGTCTTTTCCAAGTATGCAGTAGATGGCACCAGAAAGGTAACAAGAACTTTAGCATTTTAGGTTTTATACCTTAGTTTTACTTGCTATTTATCTTAGTTCTATAAAATGTCTTTCTGCTCTTGACAGAATTAGACACCCTGTGTCTAATTCTGGGCCCCACCAGGCCCACCAGTCAAAAAGTTTTCCCACCTCTGAACTCACTAATCACACGGAGACACCTCAGTGCATTTTGGCATATAGACATGGTCAAGACAATCAGCTGCAGTTTAAACTGAGCATCAGAATTGGGAAGAATTCAAGTAGTTTAAGTGACCTTGAACGTGGCATGGTTGTTGGTGCCAGACAGGCTGGTCTGAGTATTTCTCAAATTGCTGATCTATTGGGATTTCTATAAGATTTTTCAAAAAAAAAAAAAGGACCAAAATGCCCTAAAGAATGTTTATTGAATCTATGCCACAAAGAACTTGGGTAGTTCGGTTGAGGAAAGAGGTAGAGATTTGTGAACAACAGTATGGTTTTATGCCGAGAAAGAGTACCACAGATACAATATTTGCCTTGAGGATGTTGATGGAGAAGTACAGAGAGGGAGATTCATTGTGTTTTTTTCATTTAAGATAGCCTATGACAGGGTGACATGGGAGGAATTGTGGTTCTGTATGAGGAAGTCAGGAGTGGCAGAGAAGTATGTTAGACTGGTGCAGGATATGTATGAGAACAACATAACGCAGGTAAGGTGTGCTGTTGGAAGGACAGAAGACTTTAAGGTAGAGGTGGGACTTCATCAAGGATCGACCCTGAGCCCCTTTTTGTTTGCTCTGGTGATGGACAGATTGACAGATGAGGTCAGACAGGAGTCTCCTTGATGACGATGATGTTTGCAGATGACATTGTGATCTGCAGTGAGAGCAGCCAACAGCTGGAATAAAACCTGGAGAGGTGGAGGTTTGGACTGGAGAGAAGAGGAATGAAGGTCAGTCATAGCAAGACCGAGTACTGTACATGTGTGTGAATGAAAAGGGTGGAACAATGGAATGGTGAGGTTACAAGGAGCAGAGGTGGAGAAGGTGGAGGAGTTTAGATACTGAGGATCAACTGTTCAGAGCAGTGGAGACTGTGGAAGAGAGGAGAAGAATAGAGTGGAGTCAGGATGGAACAACTGGAGAAAGGTCTGGAGTGATCTGTGATAGAAGAGAGTCTGCTAAGGTGAAGGAAAGGGTTTACAGGACAGTGGTGAGACCAGCCATGATGGATGGATTAGAGACACTAGGAATAGGAAGAAGACAGGAGGTAGAAACAAGGTGATTAGAAGGACAACAGAGACAGGAAGGTTTGGAGAAAAAGCTAGAGAAGCCAGATTAAGATGGTTTGGACATGTTCAGGGGAGGGGTGGTGATTTTATTGGGAGAAGAATGCTCGAGATGGAGCTACCAGGCATAAAGCGAAGAGGAAGACAAAGAGAAGATTTATGGATGCAGTGAGGGAGGACATGGAGGTTGTTGGAGTTAGAGTTGAGGATACAGAGGACAGAGGGAGATGGAAATTGTTGACTCGATGTGGCAACCTTTGAGAAAAGGATAAGCTGAAAGGAGAAGAAGACTAGCAACATGTGCCTAATAAAAGTGGCCAATGAATCAACCCTGTAGGTGGCAGTAATGTGCCTATTCATTGTGCTATGAGATAAAACTGCATTGCCTGTTTGGAAGAAAGATATGATCTATCATATTGTGACTAAACTATACAAGAATCATATTTTAGTAATGTATACGTTTATTTATATATTCTGTATACATTCACCAGAGCTGTGGGATTCCATTCTGTGCTGTCTGAATGATGTCTGCTCTTTACTGATCTGTTTGTCTTCGACTCAGGACAAAAGTCCAGTTGGCCACATGAAGCTCTGGTCAATGTCTCGTGGGTCCGTTCCAATTCCTCATTTCAAACCTTTGGTTTGATTGTTTCAGATAGAAAGATTTGAGTTGAATCTTGAAGCCCTCCTTCTTACCCCTGTCCCCTTTGCTCCGCTACACATATGGATAAATCTCAAGGTTTGACAGATGCAGTTACATTTCCTCAGCGAGGATTATATAACCAGTGTTCAGAGGACGGCTTTGACCGACGGTCGACTGCACTGGAAGATGGCTGAAAGACTGATGCGCACATCTGCTAGGATCGTCCACTTCTCGTTCGGCTGCAAAGGTAGTAGTCAGCGCAGTCCCGAGAGTTGGAACACAAGTGACAATTACTCCACATCCATAGGGATTTTACATCTGATAGGCTCATCACATAAAAATCCAATGGATTTCCAAGGGCTATTGCAATCATATGGTCAGCCAGTAACAGTGGGCCAGAGAACTGCTCAATTTCCTGATAGGTTGTAACTGCAAAGACCAACAGTTGGTCCATTCATCTCCCTACTATTGGCTTCATTCAGATTCCAGATCCTCAAGTCACAGCAGTCGGGCACAGGAATACAGAAAAGTGGATTTTATTAGCTGCACAGGACGTTTCCTGGTCTAAGTGGATGATCACTGTGATCACTTTGTCCTTCGCCTGATTTTTTTCCACCCTGTAATGGTCATGTATGACATAAAAGCAGGGAAGTAAAGGCCAGAGCATTACAACAGACCTGTTTTTCAAAGGAAACCTGGATTCTAAGGCGGATGCTTAATGTACAGCTCAAGTCAAAAGCAGGGTTTGGTATTAATTTAATGTCTGACCCGATGACACCATTACTATATTTCTGTAAAGTCTTTCCATATTGATGTCGTTTGTTGTTGACATAAATCTAAGTAATAAATATGTAATACTAAAGGAAAAAGGGAAAAGTTCAGCTTGGATTAGTTGTTAGCTCCTCTACCTCAGCATCATCCCGACTCCATTAGCCTCCACTGTCCGGCAGAACATTTATCACGGCTCCACATACTTGCGTTCTCTCTGCTCTGCAGAGGGACGAGAACTTTGGAGGTTTCCACTTGTGCCAAGAGAAACACAAGTCAGCGAATGACCTAGACAGGTTTGTCCCAAATCCTTGTCTCCTGTCCTTCTGTTCAACAAAAACAAACACTGTCCTTGATGAATGTATCTGACTTCCATCTCGTCCTCTTCGCTTTGACAGAGGAGTGCTGCACTGGCCAACATATGACTGACGATGACGTGTCTGTTTCACATTATGGCCTGCCTCTATAGGAGCAACTGGTGATATAATATCTATATATTCCATAATATACTGTAGACACACCCAACTGCATTTTCACCTCAGCTCATCTAGAAGCTGCTTCAGTAAATCTTAGTTTTCCTGCTATCTGTTTCCTATTACTCAGCCAACTCTTAGCTACTCAATACCTAGCTTTGACCACTAGGTGAGTGGCAACAGGGAGGAAGCAGGGCTGCGTCTGCAAGGGTTCAGGTTTTAGTCCAGCAGCTGCCACTGAGGTGCACTAGCATAGCACCGTCCCAAACCACATACCGTCTTTTCACGACCATATTTAACACACACATAAGGAGTGCCTGATTGTAGGGTTAGGGTTTTATATACAATTCACGCCTACACTTCCCCCTTTAACGTTCTCATGGTGTCCTCTACTACGTCCGCCTTACAACAACAACACACAGGGCACATTGCACTATAGGGCGTGCCACACGTTTTGAAGAAAATCTAAGATTTATGTGCGCCTTATAGTTGTGAAAATACGGCAACTTACAACCCACAGAAAGACTCCCAGTATGGTGCAGGGTGATTTGGGTGGCAGTCATGGAGACTGCTGCCCCGTGACACGGTAACAGACAAGAGAATAAAGATGAATGAATGAACATACATACAGTACATACATAAATGCATATATGAAGACCAAAAACACAAGTTTCTATTTGATTAAACAGTTCAGATGAGGTTAGTCTCACCTCATTCTAAAATCCAGATTAGGGCTGTCGGCACCTTCTGGTGGGGTTACCTTCTGCAGACTGGTTAATGAGGGGCTGCTACTGTGCATTTGAGATTGAGATTAAGTTAGATTAAACTAGATTATATTACTGTGGATAAGGTTAAAAGTCCAGTTGGCGTTAGAAAATTAAGAAAAACTATTTTGCCGTTATTTTTTAAGTCATGCAATCTGTTGCTCAAGTCATTTTGTGTTGAGCAGTGTGTTACAGGTTACAACAACCGATTACTTCATGATCGTACAGTGTGAGTGTGGCTGATAGAGGAAAACTATACAGTGTGTGTGACCCCACCCTCAGTTTGCCTTTTGTCGTGGCCCAGTGACTGACTGCAGGGGTGGCTCCAGATCTCCAATGTGATGGATTGTGGTGCTGGATATATGTGTTAGAAGAAGATGAATTACAGCCGCTGTGTTTGAACCCAGTGTGGCTCTATAATGGAGCCGTCACCATAATGACATGTCATGTGCTACGCATCAAAAGACAAAGCCCCAAAACGTTGTTTGGAAATTCCCCTCTGATCGTGGACGATGAAATTATTAATGAGACATTTGTTTTGGATTTCATACACGATAGTTAATTGTGTTAGCTGTGCATGAAATTAAAACAACATCTCATCTTGTAGTGTTTTACCAAAGGGTTTCTGCTGTGACTAACAGGCCCTAACACACACACACACAGACGCGCGCGCGTGCACTCACACACAAAGATCTGGCTGAAAGCCTAGTGAGAGTACACGCACACACACAGTGTAGTGATGTGAACAGTCACCTGACCCATAAGTCATCCTCACCAGGTTCTGTGAATCAAAACAGTCCAAAGCCAAACTTTGAAGAAAAAAAAAAAGCTGAGGACCTCTGTGACCGTCCATCATCCATTTACAGTGTGTATTTATGACCGACAGTCAAAGTGTGTGAAATATGAAAAATCTCAAATCCTTCCCAGATCTTGTAGGAACAACTTTTATTTGCACCAGATGTTTGAAAGTCTGGATCAGGAGAATGTAGATTCACTGAACGGTTCCGGACTTTTAGGCGATTTGTAGGAAATGAAAAATACATTTTATTGACTATTATCCAGTGTTTCTGTAGAGGAAGTATGTCCACACGCTGGCTTTGCCCTGTGGCTAAAACACATTCGGGGGGGTTTGTGAATTTTAGCTAAACTGTGCAGTAATCTTTTGATGGTTAACTATTTCTTAGAAAGTAAAATGTCTTCTGGCTTAAGTCTAAGCCATGGAAACTAAAAAAAACAATAACAAATGTTATTTATTGCCTTGAGGATGTTGATGGAGAAGTACAGAGGGGGTCAGAAGGAGCTTCATTGTATTCTTGTAGATTTGAGAAAAGGACAATGACAGGGTGACAAGGGAGGAACTGTGGTTTTGTATGAGGAAGTCAGGAGTGGCAGAGAAGTATGTTAGATTGGTGCAGGATATGTGTGAGAACAGCACTACAGTGGTGAGGTGAGCTGTTGGAAGGACAGAAGACAGAGGTGGAGGTGGGTTTGCTTTATAATGGTAAAAAACTTATAGCCGTCATGGATTCATCTTGTATTTTTTGGTTTAATTAACTGTCTGTTTTGTTTTTGGGCTTTTGCTGATTTCCTTATGTTATTCATTTAGTTTGACTTATCTGATTCAGTTTGCATGACAAAACATTAAATGCTCTGTGGCTTGCATTTAATTTTATTACCACTGTAAAGGAGCCATTTGTCATGCCTTCAATAGATATGGAGCATTTGTTTGTCCCTTAATTATAGGTTTGGGTATCACAGTAGGAGCAGTTGGCTCTTGACGGTTTGTTTGTTTTTTTGTTTTTTTCTTCTAATCACCCTATAAAAAAAGTTAAAAAGCTAAAACTAATCTTTCAAGTCTTCACATAAAGCAGAGAGAGATGAAAGTTTGACTCCGAGCTGCAAGATAACCACATAAATGTCAGCTTTGCTACTCTTCCATGGACGCAGCAGCGACCGGCTCTGAGTCTGGTTGTGGTGAGAATGGTGGTGTGCCAAACATGTGGTTTGTGTTTGGTGTGTGAGGACGCAGGGGCAGCCCGACATCGTGTAACGTGGTGGTAACATACATACGCTTTAAGATGCCCTGCTGGAATAATAATGTTCCTGCAATGATATTTCACTCAACGCATGTTTTCAATTTCTCACCGTGAGTGAACCAGAAGGGCTGGAGTCAACGCTGGCTCTGTGAGATGCATTCAATTGTGGTAGCAGAATAGATGTATAAAGTCATCATTCTTCTCCTCTCTGCTGATGCATCTGAATCTGCCATTGGCTCCACATCTGCTCACATCACCCATGATGAACATGAATATTTTCTTATGATGCTCTGTATGTGACTTTCATGAATTCAGGGCAGATTTCTGGGTATGAGACGTTGGAGGAACTGACTTTGAAGAGTATCTGACTGTTGATTAGAGTCAGATGACTCGAGTCCAAGTCACTCCTACATCTGATCAACGAGAGCACGCCGTGTCACTGCAGCGCAGGGTTAGCCCGAGCTTAGCATCACCGCAGCAAAACATTGAAAAAAAACTAATATGCCGAGTGCTGCCGACAGAGTCCACACAGAAACGGCCTTATAAAAACCAACTGCTGTGGGTTTTTAGGAGTTGACTTAGCAGACCACAGAGGGACGGGCGGATTTAACTGGATTTACTTTATGTCACACGGGCAAACCCTCAAAAGTTGGCATTCCTTTGCAGCTGTGTGATTCAGAGTGGACAGAAGAATATAAAACAGCAGGAGCATAAAACACAGCAAAACTCTTGCTAAAAAAACTCGTGCCTTTTCTTGCACTAGTGCTGTAGACCTTTACTTCATGTGATCACCAGCAGTGGTTTTCATCTCATTGTGTCCTGTTTCTGATAGTACCTTAATGCACTTCACATGAGCTGCAACACTTGAAGACGTCATAATCTGTGTTGACCTGGTGGTTTGTGCATTGTCCACTTTCCTGTTATTTTACAATACATTTAAATCCAGTTGCTTCACTGTGTAGTGAGTCAGAAGTTGAGTAACAAGTCTCTCTACAGTAGAGCCTGGAGCTGCAACTCACATAAGATTTCAAACTGCTAAACTAATGGCACATTTCAACTGGTTTTAGAAGCACCTTTAAAAGGATAATTTGACAATCAGAGAACAATACGTGTCAAAGGCCATCATTTAGACCAATTAAAAGTCATAGCATATCTCACTGTAGATTTCACTGCAATTTCACATCATCTCTTCTCAAGCTGCTTGAAGTCTTCTCTGCACCTGTACTGTGCAAAGGAAGCCTCACCCACTCCCTCTACTGCTGCACTTTGGTTTCACAGCTGTTTTACAATAATTAAGCTGATGATTCATGGATTTTGTTGGTAAACACCAACCACAGGCAGGAACAGAAAGACATATCTCTCATTTTTATCGTCTCAGCTGTGACCAGTTGTTCTTACACCCTTTTAATAGCGTCTGTCTCCGTCCAGTCCATGTTTAAAGCAGCAGGAGAAATGTCTCTGACTGTTTTATCAAACACACACTGAGGCCCAGCGGCGACGGCTGTTGTTGTAACCTTATCTCATTCATCTAGGCCTGGTTCTACTTCACTGTGTTCCAGTCCAAGTATTTATATGTAAACTGCACCATGTTGTGTCAACATGCTGGCCAGTTAGCACAGCTGTCGGCGTGCGAGCAATCGAGCGCGTGGCTGCGGGCAGGAGAAAGGAGCACGGGGTTTCTCAATGAGCAGTGATGTAATAGACGAGTCATTGTAAAAGATACTTATAAATATTTTCATAAGGGGCCGGTATGGTGCAGGGTGATTTGGGTGGCAGTCCTGGAGACTGCAGCCCCTGCAAACTGGTGAAAGCTAAATGGACAGGGATGGATAAAAGGATGAATGGGAAGATTAGAATAAATCTGACTACATTACCTTTGAACTTTAATCCCATTAGGAAATACAAGAAAGACCCGCTTAAAACTCTAAACAGAACTCTTCAGGGTGTAACCACCCTCATTTTTTCTATTGCCATCCCTCAACGGGATGGAAAAACATATTTATGTGTGTATAGATGTATATGTGTATATATATATTTAGCTTTCAGGTTCTAATCCACCAGCTGAGATGTTCCCACTGAGGTGCTCTTATTATAGCACCGTCCAGATCGATCTATCTATCTATCTGTGTATCTATCTGTGTATCTATCTGTGTATCTATCTATCTGTGTATCTATCTGTGTATCTATCTATCTATCTACACTGGTTGTTTTTTTATGCTGCTGACTGGATGACCTCTGTTTTTTCCTGGATTGTGTTAATAAAGTACCATATTTAAAATAAAAAAAAAAAAATCTATCTATCTATCTATCTATCTATCTATCTATCTATCTATCTATTTCTTAACTAAAAATATACTTTCTGTGAATGTTCTGTGAATATATACTGTTTTTACATATATAAGCTATATATGTAATATGTACAGTATATGTATGTACTTATATATGTACATACAGTTTTATGTGTAAATGATTATTATACAGGCCAATTGGCATGACCTAGTGTATTATCTATAGTGTATTTTCTTCTTAATAAAGCTTATCTTAAAGATGTTTTTTTTCTTATATATATAATTTTATTATATATATATATATAACTCTATTATATATATATATAACTCTATTATATATATATAGTTTTATATATATATATACTTCAGTTTAGGGGTGATTAACCAATGTCTTTAGATTCTCTTATTTCATTTGGTTTAAAAACAACTTAAACTTACCCTGCATCATTTCTAAGAAAGAGTTTCTAAAGAAAACTTGATCGTTTTTTAGGAACTTTGAACAACATCCTCAGGCTGTTCTTCAGATGTCTGTGCTCGTGGAGCTGCTTCGTGTCCAGGTAATGCCAAACAGATTTGAGAGATTAGATTTCAGGCTGTGTGGGGGAACAAACAAGCATCAAAAATGTCCCATCATTTACTCCTGACTTGATGTGTTTAAAGGGTTTTAAAGTCATTGTTAATCAATAATGTGCTGCAAAGAAGAACTAAATCAGATTAGAATTGTTTGCAAACGCAGCCCCAAACCAGTACACCGCCTCCCCCCACCCTGGACAGCTTGTCACTGTGGAACAGTTTTCATGACCTCCTGTTGACACACTGACAGAAGTTTGAACCACAGAGATTGAACTTGGATGTGTCACTTTGAAAGTCCTTTCTCCAATCATCCTAATTTTTTCCTCTCTGTTTTTCTCCCGAGAAGCGTCCTCTGGCTAAGTCTTCTTATTTAGATGATTTTTGATGCTGCATCTGGGAACACTTGATAGATTGCCTTACGACCAGATGCATTTCTCAGATCCTCTGCTAGACCTTTCCTAAAATTTTTTTTCTTCGTTTCAGGGAAAGGACTTGCGGATCATTGAACCTTGACATTTTTTTGGCCTGTCATTACGTTTCTTCTTTGCTTGTCACACATGCAGGCGACTGTCAATGTTGAATGTGCATCGATAATCCGGCTGTTCAGCCAATATCTCTCTGGCAATCACCTGTTGGTGAATATAACCGTGTGGGATTTTTGGTCTTTTTTTCAGTATTTTATTGTTTTTACAAGAAATTTCAGCAGTTTTGTTTCTTTACTTCCTTAACCTTCTCTTTATTTCATCACTTTACTGGTTTGAGAATTCACTTGCTTGGTTTGTGTCAACACATCAGTCATTGTGTTATTCTGATTTGAAGTCAAATCCTTTTATGTAATAATACTTGAACAGGACCAGGAGCCAACCACTTGTACTGCCCAGGTTGCGGAGGGAGGAAGCGATCTGCAAACAACAGTATTGCTTTATGCCTAGAAACTGAAACTAAGATACAATATCTACCTTGAGGTTATTGATGGAGAAGTACAGAGACGGTCAGAAGGAGCTGCATGGTGTGTTTGTAGATTTCGAAAAGACCTATGACGCGGTGCCATGGGAGGAATTGTGGTTTCGTATGAGGAAGATAGGAGTGGCAGAAAAGTATGTTAGATTGGTGCAGGTACGGCCTTGAGATTTGCATTAGAATGAAAGTCAGACATAGCCAGATAAAGTACATCTGTGTAAATCAGTGCTTCTCAAAGTGTGGGGCGGCGCGGTGCTATGCTGAGGGGGGCGCGTGTGAACCTGGGGAACATGTTTTTTCCCACCTTGTCACAATAAAATGTAATTGCACATCCTTGTAAGTTGTTTTTTGTTTTCTTTATGTTAACAAGGATACAATGTTATGCAGAGGTGAACCTAGAACTACGGTACTTTATAGACAAATGCTATTATTTATAGTTGCGGCGGAGAGTGGGCGGAGAGAAGCACTGGTGTAAATTAAAGGAACAGTGGAATGGTGAGGTAACATGAGCAGAGGTGGAGAAGTTACATAAGTTTAGTACTTTGGAACTTTGGATCAACAGTTCAGAGCAGTGTAGATGTGGGAGAGAGGAGAGGAAGAGAGTACAGACAGGATGGGACAACTGGAGAAAAAATCAGGAGTGATCTGTGATAAAAAGTGTGTCAGTTAAAGCAAAGGGAAACGTTTACAGGACAGTTGTGAGACCAGCCATGATGGATGGACTAAAGACACAACCAATAGGTAGAAGACAGGAGGCAGAGCTGGAGGTGGAGGATTTAAAGACGTTGAGGTTCTCGTTAGGAGAGACAAGGATGGACAGGATCAGGAATTAAGTCATTAAAGGGACAACACAGACAGGAAGGTTTGTGGAAAAAGCTAGAGAAGACAGATAGAGAAGGTTTGGACATGTTCAGAGGAGGGACAATGGATACATTCGTAGAAGAATGATCCTAGAGATGGAGCTACCAGGTAGGAGACCAGAGGAGATTGATGGATGCTGTGAGGGAGGACATGGAGGTAGTTGGAGTCAGGGTCAAAAATACAGAGAAACCGGGGGAGATGGAAATCGTTAATTTGCTGTGGCAACCGCTGAAAAGAGGACAAACTAAAAGGTGAAGAAGATAAAAGCATGGATGTAAATGTATAGCAACTGGAGCTCTACTAAATCTGACAAGTTGTTTGCAGAAAATAATTTCCCATAAAAATTAACCAAAGTCTGAATATTTGCTATATTTTATTCTGAGGCCTCAAAAAGAAAATCTTTAGATGCAAGGCAGGAAAGGTTTTCTGCAGGACCTGGACTGAAACTAACTGGAGAACCGTTCCTGCAGAACGAGTCATAAATCATCAGCTCTTTTCAAAGTAAAACCCTAAAGAAAACGGGGCCGACTCCGGACTTCTGCCTTTCACTGTTTTTTATGGCAGTTCTGAAACTCACCCCCACCCTGCACCCCCATTCCCCACGTTCAAATTTTAAGGCCAATTTCATATATTTCAAGAGAATTTTGCCTTGAGCCCTGACTAATTTCTGAGCTTGGCGGAAAGCCATATCTGCAGAGCTGAGTTTGGACTTCTGACTGGAGGCCACTGATAAAATAAACACGAACATTAGATCATTATATTAAAAACAAATACTTTCCTTATGTAGACATGTGCCACATGACATGCTGGCTAACTGGCTCCCTGCAGTATCTCTGTATTTCATGGAAATGTATGGAATCAATCTTCTCAATAAGTGGATCCAAATATGTGGACATATTGCTCCAATAAATGCAGGTACATGCGAGGTTGCCAGTTTACAGAATCAGGGGGGAAATTTTCCGTCCTACTCTGCGGCGTAATATATACAAAGCTAATACGCATCGACACACATGCAGGCACATACTGCTGTTTTTCCATGCAGTCTCAGCCTTCAGAGGTAAACAGTAGGTATTGTAGTAGTTTGGCAGCAGCAGTTTCAGGCCACCTACACAGAACAGGCTGAACATTACACCAGACTAATTCATATGACCAGCTCAAACCAACCGCTGAATGGGAGTAGTGTGTACGTTTGCTGGAGCTGCCGCGATACAATACCAACCTGACTCACACACCTTCACTATGGCCTTTTCTGAGCTGGTAAATACCATCAGTGTTTTGAATCAGAACCACGGTCACAGACACAGAAGTGCAGTTTGTTGGAGTCTAAACACGGAACTGTGCTATGTGTATTTCTACCAAAATAAATAACCACAAAGTGCACGCGCATGTGTGTGTGTGTGTGTGTGTTTGAGTGTCTGCCAGGAGTGTGTTTATTACAAACACATTCAGTTCCATTAACAAAATCCTAACGAATGTTTGGACTTCCCTTGTTTGAAACCCAACAGTCTTTAATAAAACAAGACTAATGGCTTCACCCACTGACATCATAACTGTTAATGAAACCTCTGAGATGAAACATTTCACTTTATGAGCTTTTGAGTCAGGAGAACATCAGAACGTTCATAATCAGAACGTTCATAACCATGTCCTCAGAATATCGGGATAGATTTCCTTCCTGTTGCAGACCTTATTTTTCCTAAGGAAGCGCAGATCCTTCAAAGTGTGGGACAATAAGTTGGAGCTGTTCTGCCAGTCCGTTGTTGCCAGTGCCATTTTTCTTTGCTGTAGTGTGTTGGGAAAACAGGATCAGAGCCAGCGACTTTAACAGACTCAATAAAACCCTCAAGAAGACTGGATCTGTTCTCGGTCTCAGAAGAACAAACTGCTAACCAATAATGGACAATGATGGACACCCTTTGGCGAGCGGACAGATATAGGAAACGTACCGTTACACTGTAAAGTAATTGTTGAAACCATACATCAGCTCTGCCTGTTTATACATATTTATTTCTATTTCTATAACAAAAGTCTTCTGGCAGCTCCTTCTTCATCTGATCACCAGAATTGGCTCAGTTGTGCTGATTTTTGTCCATTTTTCCTGTTACCCCACTTTTCCCCATTATTACTGAATGTAACGCTGCTGCTACACTGCATTTATCCCCAGCCTGGGATCAATAAAGTACTTTTATTTTGTTTTATTGAACTTTGTAGCTAACACTTGGTGAGTCAAGTGTGGATTGTACGATTAGCAAAGTCCTGATGTTTTGGGAGGTTGGTAAAGAGCTCCCAGGTAGTTAGCAGATCAAACCACTACATCACCCTTAGTACAATTACCTGATATTTATACCCAGTAGAGCTTGAATTTTCACAAACGTATAAGGCAGTGCTTCCCAATCTTTTTCTGGTGTGTCCCCCTTAGCAAGAAGAAAACTATTCGCGCCCCCCCCCCCCCCCCCCCCCGACCCCTCCACCCCACCACCCACTCTCCGCCGCAACTATAAATAATATAATTTGTCTATAAAATAGTTCTAGCTACACCTCTGCATAACATCGTGTCCTTGTTAACGTAAAGAAACAGAAAAAATGAGATAAAAAAGGCATGTTCCCCAGAGTCAAACGCGCCCCCCTCAGCATCGCACCGTGCCTCCCCAGGGGGACCCGTCCCACACTTTGAAAACCCCTGGTATAAGGAATCATCAACACAATGACACATTCACGCATTTGATTCCATGGCGCTTTGGCACAGAGTCATTGTCTCTGTCATTGGTGTGAAAGTCCAGGGTTCACAACAGCAAGATCGATGGTTTGCAATGTGATTTGGGTGGTGATGGTGGAGACTGCTGCTCCCAAGGTCTGGTAATTGATGAGCCGAGGAAGATGGAGTGGGAGGGATGCATAGATGGATGAATGGAACTTGTGGTTCCTCTGGTTATCAAACCCAGGAATGTCTGCACTTGTCCTATCCATTATCAGGGCAGCTGTCTCCACTACTGTCACCCAAATCCCACTGCACCACACTGTGAGCCCACTGGAAGTGATGTGGGTCCGAATGGTGCTACCTAATTCATCAGCTGCCTGGTTAGCAATCTGGCATCTGGCAGATTCAAACCAGAAGCCTTGCAGATCCAAGTCTGCTTCTTTGACCACTAGTCCACCTCTGCCACCGCAACACTTTGAAACTACCATAATATAGTGTAATGATCAAATCTGAAAAGAAGCTGGAGGTTAAACACCAAGGTTGGTTTAAATATTGGAAAACCTACATCTAACTGTCTTGCACTAAAACAACTTTTGAACGGACCATCGTTTGGTTTGGTTCCCGGGTTTTCCTGCTTCTTCATTAGAATTTCCACCTTGGGGTTTTCAGGAGAATCTCTGGACCACATGGATCGAGTTCAGATGAAAATGCCTCTCTTTTGGCTGCGTCTGACCACAGCCATGTTTCACACAGTCCACTCTCCTGCTTTGCTGTGTGTTCATCCTGAGAGTGAGGGTGGTGCTGCATGTTTTACTGCATCTGGAGAAAAAACACACACACACACACAGACACACAGACAATTCTTTTGTCTGAGGTTCAGCCACGTTCCTCCGATCTCACCTCAGCCCATGTTTATCTCTGCTGCTTTGACTCCGCTGTGAACCATAGATGCCGTTGTCAGTTTGACAAGTCTTTGATGCTGCACCGAGGGCTCAACACGCAGGTTCCTTTAAGGCCAGAACAATGACGGATCGCTCCAGGACTCTCATCCAGGCCCTTTATGAGACTGATGCACAGAAAACAAACAGAACTTCTGGTGCCACAGCTGCAGGATCAAAACATCATCGCTACCAAAGAAGATGAGTTTTCATCTTCTCCTGTTCTCCTGCAGTCCGTGACAGGTCCAAGGCTTTTAATGTTAATTTTGCTAAACGTAGGCATATACTTGTTATTTCTTAATATATATTTTCATCCCTATAGTTTATAATCCAGTCAAGTGCCATTTGTTTTTGTGATTGTGACACAGGTTCGTGACCAGCTGGAGGAGGGAGAGTGTGGAGTGGAGACCCAGGTGCAGCGCCACATGTAGGTGAGCCCTCCTTAAATTAGTAAGTGTCGGAACCAAGAAAGGAGGGAATTGGACAGAAGACAAAAGTTACCCAGAGTGAGGCCTTGGTTCAAAGCCCTAACACCAAGATGTTTGGCCCAAAGGGAAAAGTATTTCAACAGAGTTAGTGATTATGTCCAAAGGCCCATCCGTCCGTTTTCAATCGCTTATCCATTACTGGGTCACAGGGGCAGCAGTCAGAGACATTGCCTCTGGGCCAAAGTAAAGTGTCCATGGATATGTCTCTGCAAATTCTCAGACTGTCTTTCCATCTAAACACAAATATATAGAGAATAGAGTCCCGCTTTTAAAAAAAAATACTCTGGTATTAACTAAACCAATCCACCATTTACCTGGACAGATATATTGATATTGTGTCAGAAACTGATATTTTCCATATTGACAGACTAAAATATTGACCTCTTATTGTTGTCTTTGAGATGTGACAGTAGTTGGTAGTCAGTCCTGATGGTCCACCCACTCTCTCCATTCAGTCAGTGAACGTCACAGGAAGTCAACCTCATCAGGTCATTGTAGACTACCATAGACTACACTAGGAGACTAGGAGACAGACATGGACTTTGACTGTGGGATACAGAGGATTTTTAAACAGTCAAATAGAAAGGTATCAACTGTTTAACAATGTTTCTGTTTTGGAAGAAAAAAGTATATTATGGTTCTGGTTCCTTTCTGTTCCATAAAAAATGCCATGTGACACAGAGGACTCACCTTCTACAGTGATGTCTCTGTGTTGGTTCCTTAGTCACCAATGTCAGTTTATCCAATACAGAGAAGACATAAGAAACTGGAAAGGGTTGGGTAATGACTGTCCTTTTACATCTTCAGTTCTGGTGGACTGTTGTCCTTCCTCTTTAAGTCCATTCTATGTTCTGTTTAGTTGTTGTGAATGCAATTGTAAAACCTTTCAATCGGTTCTTTGGTTCTGTTGCGATGTCCATGAACTCTTTGTTGAAATGCTCTTCTTTCCTCATCGTCCAGGACTCTCTGGACCAATCGACTGTAGAAATGGCTGTATGGTAGCTGTTGGCAAAGCACAGGTTCATGTGGTGGACCGCAGCACCATCAGCTCCACCACCTGGTTCTATTTACTTAGTTAGGCCTTAGGCAGCAAATTCCTCTGCTCCTTAGCCATGTTTTACTTTTCCCTTGGCTAACTTTTAGCACCGTTTCTGAATTCTGGCTATGCCTAATCTCGATTTGGAGAAAGTTGCCCGTTCTTCCACCATGTGGCCCTGACAAACTCTCCATGGTTGTGAAATACATATTTAAGAAGTGTGGATTTCTCATTTACCTCAAGGAAACTCTCATGCTGAGCTCAGTCTTCATTTCACTTAATTCAGATTGAATACATTTAACACCTGTTCCAATCATGTCAGTGTGAATGGACTTTCTGGATTAATAAACAGATTAAACCACAGTGTAATTAATGCATCATCAGTGCCAGTCAATCAGCCTGGTCTTCTGCTAAAGATATTCAGATGAATTAGTTTCACACTGTATATACTAGAGTATATAGTTTCACTCAGTTTCGATTACTTGCTAGGCGGCGTGGGATCCAGTCCCAGAGACCTGGAACAGACCAGCATCCGCTCTCACAAAGACAGAATTCTGCCGAGGCTTAGATCATAACAAGAGTCAGACAGAAGATACAAGTCTTCCTTCGCATAGAAGCCGTCCAGGTCTTGATCTCGAGTCGGTCTAATTTACAAGGATTTCTGTGTAACTACTCCAAACACTTGGCTCTCCTCACTGCATGTGAAAATATTTGACTTCTGGAAAATTCGATTTCTTCTCTCTGTGATATTTCAGTGAAATGGGCCTGACGGTGGAGCAGTGCAGAGTGCAGTGCCGTCTGAATGACCATGTCCTCACTGCTGTTTATATTTAAAGTAACTGTACCCTCTAAAATGAGAGTTCTAACTCTGCCGGCCCGTAGCCCACATCCGTAGTAGCTTCCCCTTCACCTGATGTCAAAACTGTAACCCAAAACAGAAGAAACCTATTTCATATATAATTATATTTTATGAGTCATCGTCCATGCAGGAAAACATTAACTGAAGAGGGTGCGGAGTGACCTGATATAGAAAGTCTGAAAGGGTTTTGGAAAGCTTACATCCACTGTAAAAACACGAGTTGCCATGGACAGAGCAGTCGTCCACCCTTCGGGTCAAGTCCATTTTATTTGTTTGACCCAAATTTACCAAACACACTTCTTCTGAATGGACTTTGCAGATTTGACAAGAAAATGATAATAAAATAGCGTAGTGTTGTGTGTCTTCTCCCTGCAGCTGCACTGGATCTGGAGCTGACCAGCCAGAGCACTGACGGGCGGGGTGTCTAATGGAGGACATGCTGTATTTAAGGTCTTAAGGCTCCAGATGCTTTCAGTGCCATGATGTCCTTCCTTGCGTGCGGTCTTTCTGATACTTTGTCTCTGTTAAGCTCCTGCTGCAGACTGATTCTTTTGTTTTGCTCTCGAGGTCAGGTCTATGGCCTTCTCTTGTGTTTTTGGAGTTGGCACCTGGGATTGTCTTCATGTGTCTTTGTCTTTGTTTAAACATGGAAGCAGTTCTAGATATTTAAAGTCAAACTTTGTTCACTGAGGACACAGTGTTTTTCAATAGTTCTCTTGGTCTCAAAGTGCTTACAAATACAAATTACAGTCTAAGCTTGTCCACAGCAACTCCTGCAAGTCGGTCTGCTTGTATCTTGATTGCATTTTCCTTACGATTTTCCGCCAAAAGGCGGAAATCCGACCATTTGAAAATTTATTTTGTCATATTTGTGAAAGTCCAAATCCTTTGAGAAAATTTTAACGGGGGTGAGGTACCTATATCACCAAGGATACGGTCATTTTCGCGGTAAAATTGTGCCGAAAAAATGATGTTTATCTTCTTGCTAAAGCCGAAGTAAAACTTAGCTGTGATTGGCTAATTCAGGAAAATACTGCCTTAATTGCTTTAATAATGGGTGTAAAAATGCATAAAAACCTTCAGCTTCCCCCCACCAGGCTTCGCCCTGGACCTGACTTGGGACCCCCAGACATTTCAGCTGAAATCAAAATTTTTCTGTTGCTATCCCTGCTATAAAGAATAACAAAAAAAAAAAAAAAAACATTGCTCCTGCTCCACAAAAATATAATATCATTCAACTAAATGAAATCCTCTTTCAGCTGCTTATCCGTTAAAGGATTGCTGGGGCAAAGTAAAGTAAAGCTTAGACATGTTGCCACACATGTAATTATTATTATTATTATTATTATTATTATTATTATTAACTATTTGACAATTATATAACTCCCTAAACTTTTAAAATTACCAGTTTGTGTTTGTCACACACAGAGTTAGACATAGGTGGAAGCTTTCAGCTGACCCAGGATCAGGTGGTGATAAGCAGCTCAGACGAGCAGTCGTAATCCAATCTTTCCTTGTATCCCAAAGAAAATCTAGCAAAAATTGCTAACTCTTAATTTGGAAAACTTGAACTTAGAGTATCTCGTATCCTGAAGCCTCGCTGTACTGTAAGGACAAGGACAAGTTTCAAAACTACTTATCTACAGATTTTACAGGTTTACACATTTTTGTTTGCAAATCTATTTGACATAGTGCATCGCTTTGACTCCAGAAACCACCATCTCTGAGTCACTGACGTAATCACAGGCTGTGGCTCAGCACAGAGTGACTCCTGTCATCATCAGCATTAGATAAGTCAGTGAGACAACACGTCCCTTCGTCCGTGTCACCACTGAGTCACAGCAGAACATCCCGTACCTTCAGAAGAACTCTGCTGAGCGAAGCTCTGGGTAGTGAGAAGAGAAGTTTCAAGGACAGAACAGTCACTGGGACTTATCTGTCTGTGTCCCCATCACTGACACAGCACTGTCAGTTCAGTCTGCACATGAATCTGTCCCAGAGCTGGGCTTTTTCAGACCTGGATAACAGATCAGTCCGGAGACAAACATGAACACAGGGTGAGCGTCCAAATTTTGTCACAGTCCAGATCGCAGCGCTGGATCATTTGTTAGTGACTATGAGAAACCCTTTCAGGACTTCACTGTAGGAGTCTCACTTCAGCACTTCATGTATGATGTGAGTGGCCTCAGCACCACCGGACTTCACAGGTTTCCCACTGAGTCCAGGGCCCAAAGCTCGGTCTTCAAGCCTTGACTCTTCATCAGGAAACAAGTCTGTGGCCCTTAGAGCAGATCAGCATAAAAACTGTTCCCAGAGCTCAGAGTTTGATACTTTCACCAGAGTTCTTCAAAAAAAAGCAGGCAGGAAAGTTTATATCCATCCAGACCAGGGAAAACTACGGCCCGAGGGCCGGATGTGGCCGGTTTGGCATCAATTTTCTCAATACAAATCATAGAAAAGGCAAAAAGTAATTTAGAATTTATGACCTGATTCCCATTTATCACACCAATCCTCTGTCTGTCTGCTCTTGATCCAGTGTCAAATTTTAGAACCAATTGAGTAATATTTGCTGATGTCTATTACAGAGTGTCTGTACAGAATTTTTCTTCAAATGTTTTTACTCAAGTACAACTGGACTTCATTTATTAAAGCAGTTTCCCCTTCTTCTAATAGAGCTCTTCAGTTCCAGCACCTTTAGGAAACACTACCTTCACACTGTCTTTGTCTCTGCACGGTTGTCAGCACTTTGAAAAAAAAAAAAAATCTCCCCAATTTTTGCTTAAGTGGAGACAATTTTGCCTCAATTTGGGGCTGGTTTGGCAGCTCCACTGGTATTTTCAAATGTTTTCACTCCATTCTTCTTCAGTCCACTTATTTTGTTCTGACATGATAGAGTTTTGATGTGTGCGACCACAGTTTCTTTAATTGCGAAGTTAAATGTTGATTTCTGTATGTATTTTTTTTTTTCCTGAAGCTGAGACGAACAGAGTGAAACTGTTAATGGTTTTATAGTTTCAGCTTTAACCCTGTTTTAAATTCCAGTTCCAAATGTTTTGGAACTTTACTCTCTTGTTGTACAACTGCTTGGAATTTACACCCATTACATTTGTGTGTAAGTTGATGAAAACAGGATGAACTTTTCATGGTGACCAACTGGCCACTTCATTAGGCACAACTGCTAATCAGCCTGATGACAGGTGACCCATGACCCTTCATGAGTCACGGTTTAGTTTGATCTTGAAGGATATTTAAGGCTACAATGTCCAGCATCCTTCGATGCAACTACTTTTTTGTACCAAATTACATGAATGACTGAAAACAAAAAAAAAACCTTCATCAAATCTATGCATACATTTGATTTGCATGTCCTCCATTGTTTTCATGTCTTCAACCTCCATTTGTCCAACGCCTCTTCTTTCCTTTTCTCCTTTCTGCTCCACCTTAACTGGCCTGATGATCTTGTTTCCCATCCACGGAGAAAAACATGAAATACATCCAGGTCAATGGAGACGAAAAATAATAATTTAAGTTTAATTTTTTGTCATTGTAACTCCACAGCCCTCTACAAATGGAATTTGTCTTAAGCTTTTGTACAATCAACAAAGGCCACAGCTCAAGCACCTGAGCGCTTTAGCTGCAGCCTCATACCTGAACCTTGCGGTTCAAACTTTTTTTTTATTAATCCCTCTGAAGTATCCTTTGGGAAATTATGCCTCCGCATTTCACCCATCATCGTAGTGGGCAGGGGGGCTGCTGGCTGGGCCAGTGCCCCCCTGCGATATAGGGGGATTTAGCGATATAGGGGGATTCCAACGGGAGGCTTGCAGACCCAACTATGCTTCCTTAACTGCTACGCCACCAACTGCCCTGTGAAAAAAAAAATTAAAATTCTGTCGTCGTGATTCACAGCACACAACAAAATGTGACCTCTGCATTTAACTGCACCAAAGTGAGCAGTGGGCAGATTTTGAGCGCCTGATACCATGCTCAGGGCGCTCTTAGCGAACTTAGCGATATTAACATCGAACCTGTTCCGAACCATTTTTGTGCCCAGGACCAGCAAAATACCACTACATAGAATACTACAAACAGTATTCATTCATCTTCATCCTCTTATCTGTTGCCAGGCCACTGGGGTGTCAGTCTCCATAACTGCCACCCAAATCACACTGCACCACCCTCTCAACCTTCCTGTGGGTGGTGAGTCCACTGGACGTTATGTGGGTCAGGACTGTGCTATGCTCAGAGCACCTGATATTACCCAATATTTTCCAACCTTTTCAAATATTGTGCTTGTCCTTCAACACAGAATTGCCTCCGATGAATTTGATACAGACTTAACCACCTTGTTAGGAAGCTGCTTGCGGCGTATTATGCAGCGCTGGCTCTGAGTCAGGATGGAACCAGTCACAATAATTCCATATTTCAAGTAAGACTCAAAACTTTGCTGTTAAATTCATCTTTCTTTGTCCTTGAAGATGATCTTCTTCTTTCTCCTTACTGTCTCTTTTGCACTAAAACATCTTTCAGAATCACTTACTAAATAAACAGAAAGTCATCCAGACATTTGTTCTGTCTGGTCTGACCTACTGAGTAATGCTGGTCCACAGCCTGGAGATTGTGCACCATTGCTGCAACCAACTGATCTAACTAGCATTTACTGTATATACAG
>JAFBJS010001538.1:137159-207159 GCA_016785265.1 Paraplagusia blochii
GTGTATAAGAGACAGCCATTGCTGCAACCAACTGATCTAACTAGCATTTACTGTATATACAGTCATGGAAAAATGATTAGTCCACTTTTTCTTTAATTTCTTCTCCATTTAAAAGTCTGCTTCCACTTAATCTACATTAATCTGGACAAATATAATAACAACAAAAAAAGGCTCATAATTCAGTTTAATTTCAGAGCTGATTTCTGGCCATTTTGCATGGTTTTATTCACAGTGACAAAAATCACTTCTGTTCTTACATCACTAGCAATAACATTGTACTGACAAATACAGTGCTTTTAGTCATTGCATGGTTTTGTGTTCATTGTTTCCCCCAGGTGATAAACCTTTAGTGGAACAAGGCATTAAGATGAACAAGGAATTGAAGAAAACAGCAGAGTGGACTAATCATTTTTTTCCATGACTGTATTTATAAACTAGTTATTGTAGGAACTGCAGTCTCCTACATTGATTAAAATCTTATTATTAATTGTTCACTGTTAACCAACAGCGGGTGAGAGTGTTTGAGTATCAAATAACTAGGAAAAGAGAACTAACTTCTCGATCTCCTGCAGGTCAAGTCCTGTTGCTGGAATGAGGTGGAAAAAATTATATTAAAAAAAAAACACATTAGAAGAAAAGAAATCCTGAAAATGAGCAACAAAAATGAAATGTAATAAAAGAATGGTGCCAATGCACTGCATTGGTGAATAACTCAAATTAAGAGCTGTAATAAAATCATGAGTTTTAAGTTTCTCTTTGAAAGATGCCAGGAGGCCTGACTGTTTTAATGTCCGAGGGGAGAGTGTTCCAGAGTTAGAAGCCATTAGAGCAGAAACCCTACGCTCGCAGGTCACATTAGGAGTTTTCAAAAGGGAGACTGTGAAGGATCTGAGGTTTTCTGCCGGTGCTTAAAAAGATGGACTTCCACTTATGCATGAAGGTGCTGAATAAATGTTGAGTTTTGGGGGCTTTTTTTTTTTGCACAGTGTTTGAGCTGCAGTTTTTACAATATGGAATATGCAGGGAAAAAAAATTAATCAAACGCAGCAGTTTGGAAGTGTTTCTCCCAGGTCAACGGGTTGATGCATGCGACAGGCTGAAGGTGTGATGGAGTAATTGTATTTGGGAGGGTAGATTTCAGGGCCGGGCGCTCTCCCATCAATCACATTCTCTGCTGCCTTGATTAGCAGACTGCACTCCTAAATCCTTCCACCCAGCACACCCTCTTTAATTACCACGTCCGCTTTTTCATTCACACTGACACGACCTGGCATAAATCACCGCGCTGAGGCCAGTACTTCATTTTTATTACCGCAGACATCAGCAAAGCAGCCGAGCGCTGGACCCGCGGTCTGATGCAGGGACGCCGTATCAGACTGCTCGGTGAGTTCAGATATGTGGAGACTCCCTGAAGAATTTCTGCTCGTGTCTCAGCTGTCCTGGCTGCGGAGTGTTGAGGTTCTGGAAGCAGCAGCAGCGTCAATAAAGTGAAATTATAAAAAAGAAATCACACCCATAGAGTAGCACAATTGTCCTTAAACTCAAGATTTATGTTTGTTATTGTTATTCTTGCCTGAATGTTCCTGTTCTGCTCCAGGACAAGTGCAGAGACCAGGGTCTCCTGAGTCAGAGTGAACCGAAGGCAACGCTGGTTTGGTTTGGCTGATGAGGGCCTGTGCTCTGGTGTAGACCATTAAATACTGATATGCAAAGCTGTCACTGTCTTCAGATTTATGACACAAAAGCCACAAAAATGTCACAGCTTCATGAGACAAGAGGAGAAGAGGCTTGGTGAGTTTGACTTCTCCGAAATTTTTGATTGAAAAAGTGATCCTGGCCTGGGTGTACTGTATTTCTTGGCCCAGGCTGATTTCAAGCTGCCAAATTCACAACGGGACTTTTAATTGCGCTTTTACTGTAAAAGGAGTTCTTCGCTGTCTCCGCTGTCCTTACTAGAGAAGGTCACGCTCTCCTTCTTCTTCCTGAAGACTCATTGAATGCAAAGCACGGAAGGGATCACATCCAAGGAGCTCAGATTAACCTTAAATATTAAAAGCTGAGATTTCTTTTTTTTCTTTTCTTCAGGATGATGGAGTTTTAACACCCAAGTGTGTTTTACTTCCAAAGTTATGAGTAACACATTTCGTTTCTGGAAGACCAGCAGCAGCAGCAGGGCAGAGTTTTTGTTTCATTCATCGCAAATAAAGCGTCGTAACGAGTGGTGTTTGAGGACTGGAAATTGGTGCAGAAGGGAAATGAAAAATTTACTTGGAAAAGCAGTGAAGTCCTTGGCAAATCCCAGGTAAAGGATTGTTAAGTGCTAAAACAGCGATGTGTTTCTGGTAATTTGTTACACTGTCCAAACCAAAGTGCTCCCTGCCTCCCGCTGTCTCTCTTCCCTGCAGCACAGCATACATTTGAACCTGAGACACATCATCAATCTCAGGACCTCGGGATGTTGGCTCAGTCCGCCCAGTGTTTAATGTGACACGCTGCTCAGTCTTTGTGTCAAAAACAGTCAACAGCTCATTAGACCTGAAGACAGATGTTCTGCCCTGCTGATCCAGACTAAACAGGTGGATGGACAGGAGTCATCAAGGTGTAAATGGGAGAGGTCAACCCCGTGGTAAAAAAAAACCTAGATCATTGTTTCCCAAAGGGGCAGCAGTGGATCCTAGTTGTTAAAGACGTGGACTTGGGTCCACAAGGCTTCAGCTGCCAGGTTGCCACTCAGTTTTCCAAATTTAAAATATGGGACCCAGAAAAAACCAGGGTCCAAGGGTGCTGTCTCCAGGACGGTGCTATGATCAGATCACATCATTGGGCACTTTACGTAAACACTCTCACCCACAATTTGTTTATCACTGTCAATTAATTTTCTCATATAAATATAATATAGGTTTATGTATATATATATACATATATGCCAATAAATGTATATATATGTATATATATATATACGCAATAAATATTAAACCAAGTTTATACCAATGACCAAGGAAATATTTCTTATAACTGCACGGAATAAAACTATGGAAAAAAAGTATTAGTAGTATAATAATTCTCTATGAAAATAATATTAGTATTTTTTCTTGGGCATTCACTCAACACCCTGAAGGTCCCTTATCCCTAAAATCCATGGATTTCAGAACTAACAGAATAAAAGTTACTTTTATTTCCATGTCCACAGATCCATGTGTCTTCTTGGGCCAAGTAAAGAAAATACAGGTGGAACCCTGGTTATGAATCTGATTGGCTGAAGGAGACCGCCTCTGGTGAAACACCTGGTCGAGTCTGAGACTAATATCTGGATTTTTCTCTAACTTTTCATCATCCTTTCCATCCTCACCACAGAGTGGTTTGGTTCAAATACCTCGGTTCATGTTCTTTGTTTTTAGTTTTGCAGAAAAAACACAGGTTTCAGCAGAGACGTCTAATTTTCTTCCTTTAAAATGAGAGGTGAATGACCTACGGCTGTTGCTTAAATGTTCAGTACAGACATTTGGCAGTGATGTGTTTCTCTGACCCAAACCGGACCAGATTTTAACATCCATCTTGTGAGATCTGATCACATGAAGACAGCTGTAAATGCAGGTCCCTGGCCTGAGAGTGAAGCCGGAACGTTCTCAGATCCAACCCTGAAAACCACAGAGAGGTGGTTTCAGGACTCCGTCCTGCACATGCATGAATCTAATCTGTCCTCAGGACACATAATCAGATTGCTGATTTAATTTACCAACGTTTTTACAGTAATGACTGCCTTTACATTATTCGTTTTTACAGTTTGAAACCATTTCTTGTGAGAGCTGCCAGCTCTTCTTTTCCTCCTGTTTTTTTTTCTTGTTCTCTGTCTCCTTTTCTCTCTTCCAGTTGTTAAAAACATCATTTTATTCTCAAGTACAGACATGATGTCAGGGTGTATTTCAATACAAGCCGACGGAGCCAGATCTGATCTCATGCGTTGACAGGAGACACTTCCAGGACACAGGTCAATGCCAGATATGAACAGTCATACTGAGCTGTGGCTGGATGAAGGTGTGTCTCAGGACGAGTGTTCATACAGCAGCAGGTCTTACCAGACAGTGGACATGAACCTTCATATATCGTAAGGCATGCTCTTATATAGGGGAAAAAAATGCTATCATTGTCGTCGTCCACTATCAGCTCAAAAAAGCTAAAGAAAAGCTTGTTAAACCTTACAGCATCAATGCAAAGTTTAGAGTTTAACAATTTACATATTGCAAGAAAGACAATCTTTGGTAAAAATCCTCATGGTAACAAAAAGTGTTACATTTACATCTTTGTTTGCTGCTTTTTGTGTTTTCATGTCTTTTGCATATTTACACATTGATTTATACTTTGACATTCCTTACTTTTGCATTTCCATCTGCAAACATGCAGTATCATCCACTTTGGTTGGCGGAAGCTCAGTGTCTACTGTGCCATTTTCCCATAATTTTTCAGAACAACGATGATGAGCTTGATTTTTGGCTCAGTCCGGCACTCAGAGTTAAGACAAACGATTATCACCTCACGATCGCCTGTCAACTACCTCATCATCGAATGAGGGAAAATCAAACATGTTTGAAATCCTGACCATTTGCCCACATTTCCCCCTCCACCACACGACACGTTCATAGATACGGAGGAGCAAACAGGGAAACAACAGGGAACAGAGTGACCACATCTGCCAAGACATTTCCTGGTCAATATACATCATAGTCGCCACCTGTGTCTGCACACAGCATGTCACAAATTGTCAGGGAAATGAGTTTTTGTTGGCTCAGCATTATTCTCGGAACATCTCCCACTACTGTCGTCTTCTTTTTCCTCCTCACACTGGTATTTGTGTTTTTTTTTACATTTGTAATAACCGTCAATGAGGTATCTTCTATTAATCTGAAAAAAAAAAAAAATTGGCAACAGCTTTTATAAAAAAGCAGTTCGGGCTACAGGAGTCAGACGAGTCTTGTATGATTGTACAGTGTGACAGTGTGTCCAATCACACCGGGCCAATGGATCCTACAGTGTGAGAACACCAGTCAGGCGCTGTGAACTCATCACCCCTGAGATTCGTACAGCGTTAGGAATATGTTGATGCCACATTTGGACAAAATTTCTCAGTGTACACCTGGCTTTGAATAATTTGGATTTGGTTTTGTCCCAGTCCATGGACATACAGGAGTAGGTTCATCTGGTCACTATAAATTGGACACAGGTGTGATTATTTGTTGACTGATTCACAGTGCAGGGTGTAATCCCGCCCTCACCTGAGGACTGCTGTGATTGGCTCCAGTCTCCCACATGGAAACAACAACAGAAGATTTTTGAAAAGGTATTTCTGGTTTCAGCTCCTGAAGTGACTTGTATTGAAGGTGAGTCATTTTACCTCTCACCTAACAAAAAAATAATACAGAATTTGACAGTTTGCAGTTGACAGGGTTGAAAAATATTTTTGCTTCAACTCGCTCCTTCAGGCTACTTCACATGAACGTGTAGCAGGAAATCAGCTCCATGAGCAGCAAATCCTTCTGGTTCACCAACAGCTGCTGCCATCTTTCCACAGTTGACTTCTAAAAGGAACTTTGGTCTAAAAGAGCCTGGTTGTTGCCAACGGCAACATCAGCTCATTAGCCATTTTTCTGTTAGTCATTCACTTGATCGGCCAGCGTTAGTCTGTCATTGGTACCGTTGGACTTTTTAAAGCTCTGCTCCATTCAAGGCAACAAAGGTTCTCGCCCAGCTGACTCCAAAAACACCAAAGGGTTTCCAGCTGATGCCTTCACTGACCTGCGTAAATCCTCCTGCACAGAGAGGAGGTTGAGTCTTGTCTGGGTTTAAGTGACTTTAGAGCTGAGATCCATCTTGGGTCTTTGTCTTTGGTGTCTTTCACCTTGTCTCAGATGAAGGGACAGAACAGTGACAGGAACTTTCTTCGTTTACACACATTGAACTCTGTTTAGTCAACAGCACCAGTGACAACTCACCAGCATGTGAGTTGACCATGACACAGGTAACAGCAAAAATAATCTCTGCTGCTAATTAAATTTTTTTCATCTTTAGTGAATTAAAAAAATGCCAGTTTAGTTTTCTTAACTGAAAAAAATGTCTTAACTTTGAACCGTATTTAAAAAATATTTGGCTTAATTTTGAATTTACATATTTTAAAATGTGTACATGAAATGATTGGCAAAAGTTTTGCAGCCTAGTAAATCTGGGTAAATTATATTAGTGTAGTACCCTTACTCATCAGCTTATTTATTATTATTATTATTATTTTAAATGATCAATTTATTGGTTATGATTGTATTTTTTATGTATAATTAATAAATAGCATAGATATAGGAGGGAAGGTAAAAATTATTTTATTTTTTTGTCATTTTCATTAGTTAAAACTAAAATTATGATTGAGTGGATCAACTCGATCAACTATTGAGAGCTGCTCAAAGGAACTCACCGCAGTGGTATTTCCTTACTTTTCTAACCTTTGGTAAGAAGTGTAACCTGGAGTTTTTACTAAATAGCTCTGATTATGTTAACAATGGGGCAGAACCGGTTTCAGAAACAAATCTGGTGCCACCCAAATCACATTGCATCACATTGTCAGCCTTCCTGTGGGTGGTGAGCCCACTAGAAGTTCTGCTGGTCATGACTGTGCTATGATCAGAGCACCTCAGTAGCGCCTGGCAGCTGGTGGATTCGAACCTGAAGCCGAGTCCACTTTCCCAGCCCCGAGGCCACCACTGCTACCCCACTTATTTGTAGACTTCATTTTATTTTCATCATTATTGTTTTTACTACCCTCTGGGTCTCCTCCCAGTGGGACATGACCCAAACACCTCACGTAGAGGCGTCCAGGGGACATCTGATGTAAATGCACAAGCCACCTCGACTGACTCCTCTCGATGGCAAACTAAGGCCCAGGAGTCCGAATGCGGCTCATTTGGTGTTTCAATCCAGCCTGCTGAACTTGTCCAAATTATACTTTAAATTTATATTATCATTATCCTTCTGCCTTTTCACTGCAAAGCCAGCATTTCCCCAATAGATTTCCCCAAGACGTGTAAAGCATTTGAACATTTTGCCTTTATTCAATACTTATCTTTGTCCTTAGTTCCAATCTGTTTTGTCCTGACCTGGACAATGACTCAAATTTTAGTACCACCTGTGGCCCGCGAGTCAAAATAATTGCCCAGGCCTGGTCTAGGGAGAGGGAAGTCTGGGTATCCTGCCTCGGAATGCTGCCATTGCGTCACGGCTGCGGATAAGTGGATGAAGATGATGGATGAATGGATGGATGTTTTTATTAACGTGGCTCTGTGAGCACTTCGACAGTGCTGGGAAATCATCTGTCTTTCAATAAAAATGGTAAATCTCAAAATCTAAAATTTGTGTCAAGAACTATAACAATATTTCCTGATATTCTTCATAGATTAAGCGCAACAGTGAAAGTGACTATCAGGGGTGAGCAGACTAATCGTTTTGGATTGTTCTGTAACCTACACGATCCGAGTGTACCGGTCCAAAAAAGCTCCTATCGATTGAAATTCCAGTAAAACGGTTCGATGGTTCGGAGTGCGACTGATGACTGGGTGACGATGACACTGGCATGGCAGGAATGACCAGTAGTCAAAGGAGCGGACAGGATAAAAGACAAACGTTTTTCCAACCGCAGTTTGCTCTCCTTTAAAGGCCATATTGACAAATTGTGTAAAAAAGTTAAATCTTGTTTAAAAAAAAGTTAAATCTTGTTTAAAAAAAAAGTTAAATCTTGCAAGCGTTCATGCGATTCGAAAGGAAATGCCAGATGAAGCTGAATGTTTTTTTTATTTGTATAAAAAGTGTTTGCATATGTATTTTCTATTGTATATGTATTGTGTGCTTCATGCCTTCTTTCTTATTCAACAATGTGTATATAAAATTGCATTTTCCCCTTTTAAATAAACTTAACTAACACTAAAGAAGATTTTTATTATTTATATTTTTTATGAATCGTTCCTGATTCCGATGGTAGCCTGTGAATCGAGATGTGAATCTGATCGTTATGTGAGTGTAGATTCCCATCTCTAGTGACTATGGAGCCACGTTGCCAACATTTCTTGTTTTCATTGGTTTAATTGACGTGTGACTGGACAATGACCAATTGGTTGGTACACTTGAGACCAACAAATTGATATAGGATTAAAAGACAGATGGCCACTCCTTGGTGAAAAACACCCCAAACAAACTGCTGCCAGGGTCCAAGTTTTGGCCCCAAGTCAAAGTCATTGTCATTGGGGTGGAACTCCAGGTTTCACCTTGAGATGGAATCACAGATGGAATCACAGTTCAGGTTTGTTGGCTCATTTTAGTATAGGCTTAGCACCTGGAGGAAGATACAGTTTGGTGCGGAATGATTTGGGTGCCAGCCGTGGAGACTGCTGCCCCTGGGAACTCATAACAGATAAGAGGATGAAAATAAATGGTTGGATGTTAATAATGGGTGGGAATGTGCTACAATAATCTGCTTCAGAGAAGCAGGGTGCAGCAGAAACGTTTGGAAACCACAAAGTGAACGTTTATTTATGACAATTTGAAGGCTAGTTTATCAAACATTTGCTGATAAAGTCCAAAAATGTGACTATTTTCTGAATCTGTCCCTCAGGTTCACCTCACAAACTCTTGTTGTTTTACTTTTCTTTTATCAAAAACACCAACAAAACTAGACAAAAGTATGTACAGTGCTGAGAGCAACCTCCAGGACATTTATCCTGTCATTTCTCACATTGTTTTCATAGCTGATGCACCAGATGATGTAAATCACTTGAACGAAAAGGACGGAGCTTCTTCTGGAGTGTCCCCGTGTTGAACTGCACAGTGAATCATTCCTGCTGGAGACGGAGCACGACTGAGTCTCAGTGTGACTGTCCAAACTGAAGGACAACTGTGAGTAGCTGTGGACCTAACTGCATTATGATTTGGCTGTTTCTCTTGGAACAGTAAGCACAACACACTCCCACAGACACACACACAGACACGGAGTGTGTGCACAACAGTAACTGAATATCAGCAGTGACCTCTGGGCTGCAGCCAGACAAGCAGACAGCACTTTTTAAACAATTTTCACTCCAAGGAGTGTGGGCTTCATCAGAGGAGAGGAGCTGAGTTTGTTTCTGTCTCTGACAGTTTGTTTGTCTCTTCTTCTCTCTGATGAATTTTCTCACGCACACATTCTGCCGTTTCCTTGTTGGACAGTAGTTTCTGAGGCGCCTGGACTGACAGGGAGTGTGTGAGAGTGTGTATGTGTGGCTTTCCACTTTAATTTCCCTGAAAATGACAGTGAAGAATGCTCAGGCCCCCGACCCAGTGGTTACCGTTGCCATGTTGAAAGTATTCAAATGATGTCACTTCGTACTGGAGCGAGCACGGTGCCGTGGCGGAGACGTCTGAGTCGTTCTTGAATTTAGAGACGGTAATAAAGAAGGTCATATTTCTGGTCCTTCAGATAACACTTCCTGGCAAACTGCGCTCCTGTTCGCTTCAAAGACGCTCAAAGTTTCCTCATCCTCAATCTCTCTGACACACAGCATATGCTCCGCAGAGAGCTTTGGCAAAATGGCCGTTCAGAGAAACTGTTGAGCTGTTGCGGCGATGACGATGGAAGCCAAGACTGAATATGCGTTTGCAGATGAAACGCAAGGATCTTTCAAGATGTTTTTTTTTCCCTTTCCGATGGTGCGTTTCCAAAACTCCAGAGAAGATAGATATCTGACTGTAAACCTTTCCCAGACTGAAGGACTCTTCCATCTCACAGAGCTCCATCAGGTATGCACTAAGTGGGCTCCATTTTTTTTTTTTTTTTTTTTTTTTTATACTTTTGCGGTCAGTGAGAAAGGAAGGGTTTAGAAGGAACCTCAAACTCATAAACTCCAGACTTGATATTGGAAAAGCCAGTGATCTGTAGAGGCCAAATGGCAACATTTGTACAAGCAATTGATGAGGGAAATGTAGGCCAGAGGGTTTTCCTTTCAGAGCCGAAGGAGTAACACACACACACACACACACACACACACACAGAGGGGCCAAAGGCTTGATTGTTGCTCTCAGAGTCTATATGGAGATGAGGAAGGTAAAAACAATCAGACAGGAATTACGGGCTCCGTGCTCCAAGAGTAACATACGCTGCAGTGTAATATAAAATCCCTCACTGTCAGTGTGGGGGGTGAAATTCTCTGATCCCAGCAAAATTAAGGAAATTTAATTTAGATGTCAATTATCCCAACATGAAGCATGTACTCTTTTATAAAACCACTTTTTCCTACAACAGACACCAGTTGGGTGTTTTAGGGTGATAGAAGGTGAGCATCCTGCTGTCCATGACAGGTTTGCTTATAGAGATAAACCACCAGGGGGCACTGCATCTGTGAGATGATCTAAATAGGAAACCCAAGACGGAATCTTCAAAGTACTCCAATAAGACTCCAACAAAACGTTACAATAATGTACAATACCTTCAGGCTAGGGCTGGATAAAATGTCCAGCCCTAGAAAAAGTTAGTTACTTTAATAGCTGGGCCTCTAAATAGGGGGCGCACCCCTCGGAGGCACATGCAGTCTAATGCAAGGAGGTGAAGGAATTTATTTTTCTTTATTTGTGCCATATGGAGATATTCCGTCGAGCTGTAATTGAATTTCCTTTGTTCAATGTTAATAACAGGTTTATAGCAATTCCAAGAGGAAACTTGGAATTGGAAATGTCCAGGCAGCGAGGGATGAAACGTGCGCAGGAAGACTTTGATCGGTCCCTGGTTGCATTCAGCAGCTCATTGTTATGGTCCTAACCTCTGAGCTACTGGACAACCCGCTGTATTTGTTAATGTCCTCATGTCAGCGGCAGCTGCGGCCTTAGTTATCATGTTTTCAGGAAGTCGGTCCATCTGTTTATACCGTTTTTGTCTTCTTCAATAAAACATGACAAAAGAAGAAGGTGAGTCGCAAGAAATTTAGGGCAAAAAAAATTTGCCTGAATTTCAGCATGGAGCCCGGGGAAGGATTTGTAGAAGCTTTGGGTTGTCTTTGTATATTCTTTAGGTATATTGAGGTTTTTCTACGTGTTATTTGCTAGTCATATCACATTAAACACATTAGACACATCTTTGGCTTTGCCCTCTGACAGTACTGACAGATGTGTGTGTGTGTGTGTATGTGTGTGTGTGTGGCGACACTTGGATGGGTCATCCCTGCTAGAGTAAAGCTCCTTTTTGTCACTCCGTCACAGTGTCTTTGATAAATATCTCCAACAAAGTTTCTGTATCTCTTCCTTAGAAGCTGTGGATTCTTTGGCTGGGGGCCAAGGGTCCATAAAAGATCTGGCAGGATGTGTGAGAGCTGTTCACGCAGACCACATGAACCTGAGAGGAGCTTTGAGCTTTGTGTCCTCAGTGCTGGTTAGATCATTCCCGTTCAGATCCTCTAGGTTTGTGATCTTGTTATGCCCACATGTGCTGGCGCATTGGTCCTGGCGTTCGGGATTTCCAAAGAAAATGTTGATAATTCTAGGAATTGAACTACATGATTGAATGATTATTGAATGATAGAGAAAGAAAATGCTTATTTGATCAGAAAATAATAGCAATGCAAGAATATCCCAAGTTTAAGGGCGCTGCAACATCAGCATCAACATTCTGGATGTCGGTGACTACAGGTCCGGTTCTATTTCCATCCATGCTAATGTTAAGGTATCCAGTCTGTTCTGTCGTATTCATGGCATAAGTAGTAATAAACTGCATGCAGAGAATATCCACGCTTGACATTGGACACATATAAAACCTTATTTTGAAGCGTGTAAGCCGGTAAGTGGGTAAGTTAGATTTGTGTGTTTTTTTTACTATCCAATCAAATCATAACTCCATCCCAGTAGCAGCTTTCCATGCCAGTTGGAAGTCAACTCAACCCAAAATCTGATTTCTCATTCATTTTAGTCTCACAGCTCGCACTGCTAACTCCGGAGGCCAGAGGGCAGTGTTTTGTTTCCCCTGGCAACACAGGGGGCTGAAACATGATTGGATAAAAGGTTAATCAAATGTATAGAGTATACCACTGGAAGAAGAACAACCAGTGAAAGACAGAGACTGAGAAGTAATTATTAACTGTTATAGAATTATAATAATTCCATTATATTGAATCATTGAAAAATAACTTTTGCCACCGTTCAGTCCAATTGAGGAAGTGTTGCTGATATGCAAACTATGATATCTGTCAGACTTCGTCCTCCTTGTCTGTCTGTTAGTCAACACATTCACTCAACCTTTGGAATCACAATTATTTAGAGTTAATTTGTTTGTGTACGTGTTTATCTTAAACTCCAGTTGTTTTTTCTCCTCACAGTGCATGCACTATTCTCCTCACCCGGCCATCGGCAAACTATGGCACGAGGGCCAGATGTGGCCCGTTTTGCAATTTATTCGACAAACATTCCATATTATTTTATTTTTTCCTTTTTTTGCCAGTAGATAGAATAGATACAGATAAAGTAGAAAAGCCAAAAGGAGTCTTTTTGCAAGGTTTTAACCTTTGTGCATTTGCACAAATCCTGTAGCTATCTCCTCCTGGCCCACCCCCCTGTCAGATTTTAGTACCGATTGTGGCCAGGGAGTCTGGACACAATTTTTGTAAAACCTGGTTTGAGCAGGACACCAATGCGGGTATCTGGTTTTTTTTTTTCCTTTAAATCACGTTGGCCTCAGCTTCCACTGTAATCTACTGTCCACTAAACAACAGTGTGTTCAAACTGTGGGAATGTCAGTGAGTAGACAACACCTCAGCAGCCTGAACCGAGTGTGGCTACGAACTCATGTTTCCTCAAAGTCAAGCTGGTTTTCATGTCCTGAGCAGCTGTGTTTTCACTCAGTGGTCAGTGGAGCTCAGCTCTGTCTGCTGCTGCTGCTGCTTCAGTGAAACACTTTCACAGACATCACATATTTAACCTACATCAGATTCCCTCAGATTTTTTTTTTAACAAATTATTATTTCCTTAATCTTTGTTTTTTCACATCTTCTGAAATTCTAAACCTCATCTTCTGTGGACCACCATCTCCTGCTGCTCTGTTCTTCTAGTTAGTGTGAAACAGGGCTCATTTTGAGACCACCACTTTCTTCCCTGGGACACTGCAGCCAGGCAGAGATGTTGCTTCCCACTCTGTGTCCAAACCACAACATAAAGCAAACATGAACAGTTGTCCCAGTATGCTGCAAAATCACAACTACTATTATTATTCTGTGTCTGGGGTTTCCTCTTCCATACTGTCAATCAACAAAGTCAGTTTAGAAAAACAGGTCTAAAACCAGAGACCTTGAAGAACATCTGGATCTTCCATGAGAACGATTAACCTTCCACTAAAACACTGATGGTGAGCAAATCTATCTGTAAAAAACATTTTCAATTAATGTCAACAATATTATAAATTCTTCAATTGGATTGGTCCAGGAATGGGAAAACTAGATGCGGCCCATTCCCATTCAGCTTTGTAATCCAGCCTAACAAACCTGTACAAATTATAAAATTGGTTTGTATTGTGATTATGCTTCTACCTTTTTAATGTCCACATTTTCCATATATATGGTCCAGAGCAGTGCTTCCCAATCTTTTTCTGTTACGCCCCATAGCAACAAGAAAACAATTTGCGCTCCCCACCCCACCACCCACTCTCTGCCGCAACTATAAATAACAGCATTTGTCTATAAAACAAAGTTCTAGGTACACCTCTGCATAACATCGTATCCTTGTTAACATAAAGAAACAAAACTAAAAAATATATAGTTCAACTAATAAGGATGTGCAATTACACTTTATTGTTATACGGCGGAAAAATAAGCATGTTCCCCAGGGTCACACACGCCCCCCTCAGCATAGCACCGCGCCCCCCCAGGTGGGCCCGCCCCACACTTTGAAAACCCCTGGCCTAGAGTATATGTGTCCAACTTCTGGGTGGCTAAATGTGGCCCGTCAAGTCATTTTGTTAGAGCTCAAAGCATTTAATAAAGTCCATGCGATTCTCATTACACAATATTGAAAAATATATGTTAGTTGAATAAATAAATATCATTTGCAGAAACATATTTGTACACTGTGTTAAATGCTTACATCTACACTGCCTTCCATTTACAACCAGCCTTCAAACAGACACTGCCCTCTTGTAGTGAAAAATGAATTTGACACCACTGCCGAACTTAGAGCCGTTTAAGTTCCATCTACCTGCTCCTGAACAGATGCCAGTGTTCGATTTTAGTACCAATAATGTCCCACAAGTCAAATTGTTTGCAGAGGTGGAGATTAGTCATAAAAATAGGTGAGAAACACTGACCGCTGACCTGTTGTTATTTCCGTTTGTCATTCCTTCATTCATTCAACCTCATCCACTTCTCTGATACAAAGATGCCATGGGAAGAGCACCTCAATGCATTATCTTGTGATCAGTCAGATTAAGGTTGTACTATAGATCATTCTCTATAGATACATTATCTATAGATAAACTCCTAAACCATGACCTCCTGTAACGGTCACTGATTGGCTCCTGGCTGTGACATTGACAATCAATGGTGTCTTTGAGGTCTTTGATTGATAACAGCTTAAACAACTGCTGATATTCAAACACTCTTCTTCTCGTTTCAGCTAGTCAACGATTTCCATCTCTCCCTGTCCTCTGTATCTTCTACTCTGCTTCCAACCACCTCCATGTCCTCCCTCACTGCAGCCATCAATCTCCTCTATGTCTCCTACCTGGTAGCTCCATCTCTAGGATCATTCTTCTACCGATGTATCCACTGTCCCTCCTCTGAACCAAACCATCTCAATCTGCCTTCTCTAGCTTTGTCTCCAAACCTTCCTGTCTGTCATTCCTCATCCTGTCCATCCTTGTCTGTCCTAAAGAGAACCTCAGCATCTTTAACTCCTCCACCTCCAGCTCTGTCTCCTGTCTTCTACTTATTCCTAGTGTCTCTAATCCATCCATCATGGCTGCCTCACATTTGTCCAGTAAACCTGCACCTTAGCTGACTCTCTTCTATCACAGATCACTCCTGACTCTTTTCTCCAGTTGTTCCATCCTGTCTCCAGTCTATTCTTCTTCTCTCCTCCACTGTCTCCACTGATCTGAACAGTTGATCCTCAGTATCTAAACTCTTCTTCACCTTCTCCACCTCTGCTCCCTGTAATCTCAGCGTTCTACTGTTCTCCCTTTCATTTACAAACACACTGTTAACACAACCATTTCCAAAATTGGATTCAATAATGGAGAGTTCTGTAGAAGACGGTGTTTGTAAACAATAGAGTTGGTGCATAGTTTTCCTCTTAGCATTGAAGTCATAGCCCCAGGATTCTCCAGAATCCTGGGTTTCATCAAAATGTATTTATCTGAAAAACGAAATTCAGCCTGTGAAAATGATCTGATCAATAAAAGCCCCAGACTGACCCACAAAATCAATGACAGCCCAGAACAAGTGAAAAAGATCTTCATCTTCTCTTGTCAAAGGTCCGCTGGGCCATGTGCGTAACCTTACGCTGAGTGGTGACGTTTCACAGAACAGTGTCGTCTGCCTGGCCGGGACCGTAGGTGTCTTCAGGGAAATGTAGGTGAGACACACGAGGTGAGTAAGCTCTCCACTGAGGCTGCGTGTACGTGTATGTGTGTGTGTGTGGGTCTGTGTACGCGGCGCTGCGCGCGCTGATGTAAACGGGGGAAGAGCGCAGCGGAGCACCAGCAGAGCCGCCCTCACTCTCACTCACATTCTACATATGTATAAAAAACACGCGGGTGACAGTGTGTTTTAGTGTCAGTCAGGATCCTTCACAGAACTTCCAGGACTCTGCAGCAGCAGCAGCAGGAGGAGGTGGAGGAGGAGGAGAGGCGCACTCTCAGCCATGGATCATATCCTGCCGCGGACAGCGGTGCGCTGCACTCCATCAGAGGGAAACTCGACTTGTGAGAGATTTTCTCCTGAGTTTGTGGACCGTGACTGTTGAGAGTGACTCTGGATACTGATCTGGACTTTTAGGAGAGAGAAGAAGAGTTTTTTGGATATTCAATCAGAACCGTGGAGGACAACAGAGCTGTGGACATGTGGTGAGTGACTTTATATCAATCTAATAAGAGCAGAATCCAAACTCAAAAAACTGGACTGAACACCAGAACATCCATGTGAATTAGAATCATTTAATTGCCACCGGAGACAGACAGACAGACAGACAGACAGACAGATACACAGATGGATACATAGATAAAAATGAAATGAAATGAAAAAAAGAAACAACAACAAATGTTAGTCTTGATCTAACCCAGATGCTACAGACTATGTTTTTCTTTTTTGCTGTATTTGCTCATTTCTTTCCACATCAGACTCCTGCAGGACACAGTGTTCCGTGACAGTGACTGTCCTCAGAGGTGGACAGCGCAGATCTGCTCAGATAAACTCAGCTGTTTTCTGCATCACTTCAAAGACGCATCAAAGTTTTCTCTTCTGTCAGCAGCCCCGTGTTCTTTTTTGAAAGAGAAATATTGCATAGTTTAAAAAAAAAGTGAATTATTCCATCCGTTGCATGAGGGTAAGAGTTATTCACCAGAACTATTGGAAATGGTTTAGTTAACATGTGAGTTCTAAATATTCACTCTTATTATATTGTTATTACTAAAAAATATCCAATACTTGAATTAATTCTTTTGTTTTTTGAGGCTGACAAAAAAAATGATTAAAAAACTTTTTTTTTTCTTTTTTTTTTAAATACAAGGAAATCTAATCAAACATTTTAGTTAATTTAAGTTGATAAATATTCTTATCCAGCGAGGACCTAAACCTATTTTTCAGTGACTCATCTTTAGACCTCGCCCCTCTCTTTGAAATTGATTGACGTGGATTATCTGCAGCAGCACCTGTCAGCCTTCATGCCTGTTTAAAAACCACATTAGATGCAGCCCCGATCTTGAGATATCGATTGTGTTATCGCAGCATCCATGTTTTTTTTCTATAATCCAATTTCTGCTCCTACGTCTTTAATCTTGCTTTTAATCTGGATTACGTCTGGTGGCATGTTGTTTCTTTAAAGGTCTTATCAGTTTTGTATGTAATCTTTTAAAATCTTGATTTAATTTTCACACAACACACTCACCCCTGCTACTACTGATGCTGCCTTTTGTTGTTATCCGTTGCCGGGAGGTTGTCAGTGTTTACGGCTGATGTTTCAAAGTCACTGTGGTGCTGGAGAACAACTGCTGCTGTTCTCTGACTTCATCATGTCTTCATCAGCACGCTCGCTGCCCATTGATCATTTCATTTTTTCCTCCAAACCTTGTCAAAACTAACAGTTCTCTTTGTTCCCCTCATCTCTCCTGGGGTGGCAAGTCATGAAAAAAAGTAAAATCGATATTTTCCACTGGAATTATCATGATAAAGAAATTCCCAGTTGTGCAATACAAAGAAAGAAAAAATAGAGAGGTTCCCTAAAAATCATGTGTTTAGCAAAGTTTCTAGATCTCTGCTGTAAACTGAACTGAAGCCATATTTAAACATCCATTTCCTCGTTCAGCCTTTTCCATTAAATGCAAATAAGCGTGGCTTAAACATTCCTTGATTTTGAGGTCAGATAACTGCAGAAAAAATTAATGATGTTTTGGACGTCGGCAGAGCAAAACCAGCGTAGAAATTGGACCATAGATAAGTTAGAGATGGCGCTGCCAGGCAGCAGGAAACGAGGAAGACCCCAGAGAAGATTAATGCAGGCAGTGGAGGTCAGTGTAACAGTAGAGGACTCGTGGGATTGAGAGAGATTGAGGCAGATGATCCATGGCTCCAACCCCTGAAGGGAGTGAGCAAAGGAAGGAAGGAAACATTAGGACTATCAAAATTGCCCAGAGACAGGAAAAAAACTATGTTGCATTAAGGTCATAAAATATACAGTGGCATTAACCTCCTGGTAACAAGAGGACTGCACACGGTTTTCCTTCACGCACTGCAATCTGTATGAAAGATATCCGGCTCTTTTCTTCTTCTTAGAAAAATAGCATTTGAATGGCATACAACTGCCGGCCAGTAGGGGCTGACACATAAAACCAAGAACCTCTGTGTCTTTACATTTACAGTACATTTAATTAAATGAATTGTCTGCATTATTTCAAAGACGCTAGTAATTTGTGTTTGTGCCATTTTGTAATCTTTAGGTAACCAACAGGTCTGTGCAAGGGTTAGTTAAGAGTTTATACCCGGGCCAGAGTAACACTATCTGAGGCCTTTTGAGTGTGTATCCAATTGTTCTGAAGTTTTTTCCTACCGATATTTTCCTACCTGTAGCGAAAATGTATTGCCTTAACTGAAATGTTTTCCTACCCATAATATGTCCCTACCCTCTGTTTTAAAGGTGGTTTCATAATTTATAGATGTTAAACAGCCATAATATTTTCCTACCCTCTGTTTTTAAAGGTGGTAGCATATTTTTATAGATGTTAAACACCCATAATATCTATCTAACACCTTTAAATCAGAGCATAGGTAGATATTATGGTTGTTTGAAGTAGAGTAAAATTTGTAGTCTACATGAGGCCCCCCTGGTGGCGAGGCCCAGGGCTGCAGCCCCTTTAGCCCATTATGTTAATGCAGCCTTGTTTATGCCAGTGGTTCTCACAGGCCTGTAACTCAATGAGTAATAATTTTGGCACAGAAATGAATATATATATTTTTTGATTGTCAACTATTGTCCATTTGTGGCTGATAGTTTATCAGTTTATAAATCCAGCTTTAACAGCCTCTCGTCAGATATTTCTGAGTTCTAATATTGTGAGGAGATGATGCTTTTTCTAAAAATAGCACTCTGTTTGGTGTTGCGGTGACAGTAGTGTTGAGTCACGCTGTAAGTTTCACCGTAGGTGTTTGAATGTGTGATAGTCCACAGTCCTCTTTAATGTCATTACACCTCCCTGTTATCTGTCCCTGTTGCCTGTTATCACCTGTTATCCAGACGGTGTGACATTTTCTGGTTTTTATCGCAAGTAAAAATCTGTAGAATGTCGTCAGCTGCACAAACTGGTGAATATTTGTATAATACGGATGGTGCTGCAGTCCGTCTCATTTCAAGGGAGTTGTTTGATGACGTCAGACATTTTTACGTCCCTCCGTCTCTTCTTCCCAGCATCACTTGGATCAGAACCTCTGGTTCTTCCATCTGCCAAAACCAATGACAATCTTTAACGTGTCCAACCTTTATTAGACAGTCTCAGCAGAAGGGAACGTTTGGACACTGTGTCTCCATATGGGCCAAAATCTTTATATTTCTGCCTTTATTTGATATGCCAGGAAATGTTTTCTTAGCTTTGGCCCAGAGTCAATGTCTCTGTCATTGGTGTGAAACTCCAGGGTTCAGTTCCTGGGCAAGATCGTATCACAGTCAGGGTGGTTTGGTTCATGTGGGCTCATCACCCATAGGAAGGTACGATGCGGTGCACTGTGATTTGGGTGGCACAGGTGGAGACTGCTGCCCCTGCCACTGGATGGATGTCTGCTTTGGAAACCTGTGCAGATGTGATAATCCACTGAGGTTGAAGTTCTTCAGAGACTGACTCTGTTCTGTTCTGTTCTGTTCTGTTTCTCCTGCAGCCTCCCTTCACTATGGACCCCATGACCTTCAGAGTTCAGCAATGTTAACTCTGAGCCACTACAACTCCTCAGCCTCCCCGCTCCTCCCTCGTTACCTCTACAACTCTAATGACAGTGAAGGGAAGGTGGAGGCCAGGGTGGCTGTGGAAGGGCTGTCGCAGCAGGGGAACTTCACCTTCGAGGGGCCCTCCGTTGGCACCATCATCGTCGTCATTTTGCCAATGACTCTGGGCATCGTCTCCAACATCGTGGCCCTCTTTATCCTGGCGAATGCCTACTGTCTCCAGCGGAGGCGCTCTAAAGCCACATTCCTCTTGTTTGCTACTTCACTCGTGGTCACGGACTTTATTGGACATGTGATCCCCGGAGCCCTGGTTCTGAGACTCTACCTCCATGGAGGCGTGCGACCCGAGGACTTTAACACTCCTGACGGCATGTGTCAGTTTCTGGGAGGCAGCATGGTCTTCTTCGGCTTGTGTCCGCTCTTCCTGGGCTGCGCCATGGCGGCCGAGCGCTGCCTGGGCGTCACCAGGCCTCTGCTGCACTCCTCCCTGGTCACCAAAACCCGCACCAAGATCTGCCTGTCCGTCATCTGGCTGGCGGCCCTGTGCGTGGCCATGCTGCCCTGCTTTCATCTGGGCTCTTACGCCTACCAGGACCCGGGCACATGGTGTTTCATCAAAGTACTGAGTGACACTAAGGAGGTGGACGTGGCTTTTGTGGTGATGTTCTCCGGGCTGGGTCTGACCTCACTGGCTGTGGCTTTAGTCTGCAACACCATCAGCGGTCTGACACTGGTGCTCGCTCGCCTCAGGAGGAAGCCCGGCTCCCATCGTTCTGCAAAGTCCCACGACATAGAGATGGTGGTGCAACTGGTGGGCATCATGGTCACCTCCTGCATCTGCTGGAGCCCTCTGCTGGTGAGTTTGGAGAAGTACAAAGAGAGGAACTCAAACCCTAAGATACAGATCTACATAACTAACATAAAAAGGTGCAGAGCTCTATGAAAGCACTCGATAGAAATAAATAAGCACTTATGGTCTATTATCAGTAAACGCCGGTCACTTTAATCCCTCTCATCCTGCTGTTTGTACAGGTCCCTGTTTTAAGCCCCCCCACCCTTTAGCCTCATGTTGAAGGCACTTTTTCCTCTCCAGTTCAAGGCCCAGTTGGAGTATAGTTTGAGACACAGATGAAGGTAATTACTGTAATAACAAGTGAGCATCGATGAGGAGCACATGCAGACACGTATTAATATTTTTTTTTTTTTTTTACAAACCGTAAGAAATAAAGAAAAGGCAGGATAATTGAAAACACCTGCCTGGAGTCTTTGAGAGTTTTTACTGCTCACTTTGTGTGGAAATTAGTAATGAGGGCCATTTTCACCAGATGGTTGAGTGAGGCTTAGTTGGAAAAGTACAGGTGTTTCTTATGACAGGAAGGATGGCGTCACTAATTTAACTTTCATTATCTGGACTCATTCTGTGGAAAAAGTCTCTGCTGTGAGTTTTTTTTTTTTTGCAAAATGACAATAAGTCAATATACAAAAATTGGTCACAGATTCGTGGAATTGTATTCTGAAGTTGTTGGATCGAAAACACTCTTGTCCAGACAATTTTAGGTGGGCTTAATAAGTAAATTAAATTTTCCTCAGTCAAACTCAACTGTGATGGAAAAAAACTATGACTATGTGGCAGTCAAATTTTCTTTTTTTTTTTTTTTGCCAAACAAATGCATTTGTTTAACTGATGAAATTCATTTCTTTTAGCTCTGGTCAGATTGTAACAACACAATGAGGCACATCTTTTTAAAAAGTGACTCAGATACCAGTACAAAAAAATGAAAAGTGACTTTTCATCTTAAAATGATAAGCAGCAGTGGAAGTGGCAGTTTGGTCTGGCTTCAGGTTCTAATCCACCATCTGTCAGGATGCCACTATGGTGCTCTGAGCATCTCACCGTCCAGACCCACATAACTTCCAGGGGTCTCACCACCCACAGGAAGGCTCACATGTATGGAGCAGTGTGATTTGGGTGGCAGTGTTGGAGACTGCTGCCTCTGAGTTCTGGCAACTGATAAGAGGAGATGAATGGAAGAATAGATATATTTAAAACCAGAGGGAAAACTTGCAAATGGCTAAATTTGTCATGTTAAACATCAGTCTAAACATCAGTGCCAGAAAACTACTTTAAGCAAATGGACATTATAAAACACATCCACACATCCTGTTACCACTGAGCATGTATTTTCCAGGTGTGCACCAGGTCACATTGTGTCGTAAACATATTGGACACTAGTTACTACAATAAGTCACTGTGAAAAAAAAATGTAAACTGTACCAAAAAGATAAAGAAAAATCCTTGAGACCAAACAATAATCCCTTTCAAACTCAAAAGCACAGACTTCCCCAACAACATCACAATGGAAACATTTAACACTAATAAACACAAAAGCCATGCTAATAAACTGCTGCAGATTCATCATGATACTAAATATTTAGATTTTATTTCTTCAGGAAAATATTTTTCACCGTCAACAGGAAGCTGGCGGTTCATCCCCGTCATCAGTTACCAAATAAACCTGATTATTTTCACATGACATCATCTACCATCAGGCAGAGGATCAGTCCACCAGGTTCGTCTCTGCAGCTGCGTCTCATTCAGGCGGCGCTCGCCTCATTACTGCGGAGAGATCACAGCCAGATCAACCGCTGGCAGCTGTGGATCAGCGGGTACATGGGGCTTTTCTTCCATAGTTGGAAAATCCCAGGTTTTGCCCCAGGCTGTATGAACTGCGTGCCAATGGGCAAAACAGTCGTGCTCATTATACAATTTTACCTAGGCTAGGTAGACTTGCTGTTGTGTTGACCCCTGAAGAAGGGAGTAGGCCAGAGAAGAAGAAAATTGATTTAAACAACGTTTACTCAGGTGGTAGAATTTTCCATTAATGGCTGTGTTGGAGAATGTTTTGACGTATTGGATGAAAACAGCGTCCAGAGGTGGAAAAGTAAGTGTGAAACTGTTGTTATGATGTGATATCAAAACCATATTGGAATCATGAGAAAATCAGACATAAATCGTCCCTCTGTACAGAGGCTGACTTTGCACATAAAGGATATTTATGTGTTTTCCCTTTTTTGAGAGTGACCTCAGGATAAATTTCTTCATAGGAGCTTTTTCACACTTTATTCACACCTGTGGTCCAATTAGATTACCTAAACCAAAATCCTCAATCATGCATGTGTTTGGAAGAGACACCGGTTCACACACAGGGAAACCATGAATGAGCTCTGGGGCTTGAACTAGTGTGAAGCCCAAAAATCATCCTGCTGCTGTAAACTGGTGATAGAAGAACAAACTAAATCAGCAGTTCAATTTCATGTAGGAGTGGCAGCTCTTTGGTTGTAGCTCTCTACCATCTCTGATCACAGCAGCTTCAGGCGGTTCTCTGCCTTCCGATAAATGAGGCTAAGATGTGTGTTTTTTTTAAGGTTTGCTCTGCTGCAGGGAGGTTTTTTTTTTTTGCAGCACACTCCCTCTAAAGCCCAACGTAGGTTTGGCTCAAGTACCAAGCAGCGCAGAGCGAAGCCAACAATCTAACTGCATTAGCGTTTAGCCGCTGTCAGTGTTTTAAATTATGACCAGAGTTTTTCCACCAGTTATTTCACCTTTTCATGATAAAATAATTACTCTCACATGTCTCTCTTCTGCAGATCTTTGGCCTAATGTCCGTGTTCCGCTCCTACATGGGATCCATTGGTGACGACCTGTCCAACTATAAAACCCTGATGGTGATGGGAGTGAGGCTGGCCACTTGGAACCAGATCCTGGACCCCTGGGTCTACATACTGCTGCGCCGCACCGTCCTTCGCAAAATCTACCTCATTGTTAAGTGCCAAGTGGGCATGAGGACTGGGGTGTTGGGACGCTGGGAGCCCACGTCCTTCCCCAGCTCGGACAAGAAGGACGTCAACCATTTATGACTGCGGGGGACCAGAGAGGCCAGGCGGTGACCGTGATGGTTGGAGAGAGCAGTATTTAACTGACATAGTTCATAGTTCACCAGTGTGATCCCTGGTGGTAACTGATGTTTTTATTTCAACGTGATCTCTTAAATGTTCTCTCCAGTTTCCAGCAAAGTTTCTCCAGTGTGAATGTTCCTTTGCCTTTATACTGTATGTGATCCTTTCATGGTCTGGAGAACTGACCAGTTGGAAGCCCGCCCCCTCCTGGTGACTGCTGGGCGTGACTCCAGCCCCTCTGTGACTCTACAGAAGAGGAAGTAGGAAAGAGTTGAACCAATGACTGACATATTGAATTTTCCATCAACCTCTTTCTCGTAATCAATTAATCGTTTTCCATTCACAGTCCATCAGTGTTTACCTGACAAATGGAAGCTAGCTAATGCTGTGATTTTGCACATTGCTGTGTTTACGTAAAATAAGGTGTTTCATTTTATCAGAAAACTCATCGACCAAAGATTTGATCAGCTTTGATGCCGAAGATTTAGATTTGTTATTAAAACATCTGATTTTATATAAATGTATAAAATCACTTCTTAATAGAATTTGATTTTTAGTCTCCACCAGTTTCAAACTATCGTGAAAACCTTTGCAGTGATTCACTCATCAAATTGGCCTTATGTCGGTAGCGTCCGCTAGAGGGAGCCCCGGAGTAATCACAGCAGAGCATTTGTACGTATGAATCTTCTGCTGAATGTATTTCATCTAAGATTGTTAATATTCAGCAGCTGTTGTTTATGAACATCTCTGACGTGTGTGTTTGTACACTTTTAAAATTTTATAAGTTGATACTTGAACTGCAGCCTCAATTTACTGAGGACATTGATTGTAAATTGGTCTGAATGTAAATAAAAACAACACAATGTGATGTGTATGTCATGAAATCTACATTATTACTTTTGTTAAAGGATACAAATAAGTTTCAGATGTTTAGGGTTAAAAATTAGATCACGCATTTATTTATTTATTCATCTTCATTGTCTGTCACCGGGTCACAGTGGCAGCAGTCTCCACCACTGCCACCCAAATCACACTGCTCCATACTGTCAAGTCTTGGGTGGTGAGTCCACTGAAATTTTTGTGGGTCAGGACGGTGCTATGGTCAGAGGACCTTGGCCCAGATTCTTTGCTAATGATTGACATTCAGTTTTCCTTTAAAGTTCAATCATCTGTCCTTCTTTATTTGTCCCTAATAAAAACCTCGGTCATTTAGATAAGGATTGAGTATCTTGTAGGAGGATTTCCTCATTGGACTTGGTTGCGTGTGGCTGGGATTTCCTGCAGCTCATGCAGATGACCACTCATTAAATCAAGAATCTGCTCCTCTCTTTGACTCAGGCAAATGTCTCATCAAGCAGTCTGACTGGAATGAGACAACAGTACCTTCAGATGAAGTCCAGTTCGCCCCTGACATACTTTTATTTCCACCATCCCGTGTCATCTGTTTCCATTCTCTCCAGCCACGCTGACGTGCTCTGCAGCTGCAGTGATTTGTTCTTGTTCCAGGGACCGCCCACAGTATCCACAGGACTATGGTACAGAAAAGCTACTATGTAGATGAATCTTTTTCTTTAAATCATAGGTGATGTAAAAATATGTGACCTTAAGTCAGGGATTTCCAACCTGTTGCCCAGGTTCACCTGGTAGCCCCCATGGTCTACCTAAGCTGCTCTCAGAGGTATGTTACAAAAAACAAAACTACTCCAAAAGGGTTAAAATGGTATTGTTCCTGTGCTTGTAGCACAGAGGTTGCACTTACAATGATATTCTAATGGGTGCAATCACAATGGCCAGTAGAGCGGTCACTGTTGTATGTCCCAGAACCTTTAACTATTACATTGTTTTATATTGTTTTCAGCCCGTCACATTTATGCATTTATAATTTTATTAGGGTATTTTACAGATGTTTATCCATCGATGACTGAATATTTATATCATATGTTAATTTTGATCTGTTTTGTATCCATTATCAGAAATGCATGTTTGTTTTATTTATGTTTCTTCTACGTTACCCTTTATTATTTGGAGATAAGTGTGTGGTAGGAACTTCCTGCTATATTTTTGCCTTGGACTTGGGTCTGAAAGGCTTCAGGTTGCCATCAAAATCGTGCTCTGAGCATAGCATCATCCAGACCCACATTACTTCCAATGGGCTCAATACCCGCAGGAAGACTGACAATATGGATCGATGTGATTTGGGTGGCAGTGGTGGAGACTGCTGCTCCTGAAACCTGGTAACAAATAAGGATGAATGAATAAGTAAATCAATTTAAACCAATATATTAATGAGTCTTTGGAACCAGCAGAGTTAATTTAAGAGAAATTAAAAACTTGTTTTTAAGTCAGGATTGTGCAGAGAAAAATTTAATACAAAAAACATGTGAAAAAGGTTATTCCCTGTTGTCAACCTGGAGAAACCATCAATCACCAGAGGGTGAGTGATGATCCTGAGTTTTCCTCCCACAAATTGCAAAAGAAAAACCCTTATACACAGTAAATCACTTGCAGCAAGGTAGGACAGAGAGTGAACTTCTCTACAGACCTTTCAGCAGGTCTAGTGTCTTCTGCAAAGGTAGGAATGAAGTTCAACCAGTAAAGGAACTTTTTCACCAGACAGATAGGCCACATCAGTGCTGACTAGTGCATACTCGTAAAAGTTCCAAGGAGAAGATTTTAGCCATTCTGAGGTATGATTGTCTAAATATTAAATTTAAGTTGAAGAGTAGATATAAATTTCACAAAAACAATCGCAAAACATAGTATTAGGAGAGCAGATGATTTGCTGTACAACAATCCAGCCATCCATCTTCGTCTGTTTATCCGTAACCATCCTCCATGACCGCCATCCAAATCACACTGCACCATACCACCCCCTCATGAACCTTCGTCCAAGTGGTGAGCCCACTGGAGGGAGCCAACCTGGGGTTGGATGTTGCCCGGGAGGTGAACCCTGGAGTTCCACACCAATGACTGAGACATTGACTCTGGGCCAAAGTGACATTTACTTAAATATCTCAGCATGTTAGAATAAATTCCTTAGTGTCTTAGCCTGGTTCCTCTAAAGACATTTTGTCCTTCCTTAGGACAAAAAAATTGTAAGAAAGACACAAAATTTGCGAGAACGCGTTCTCCAGGGTGGTGTTCTTCAGCTGTCTACCTGCCAGGTCATGGTTAGGGTGAAGGAAACACTCACATAGCTGTTATATTATGTTTCATCACTGACAAGCGTCATGGCCAAGAGTGGATGCAGAGCATCAGATTTTCCAAGAGAAACAGACAAACAGAGAGTAGACAGGCCATTGTGCCTGGTTTGATGATCTCGCAGCGATGAAAGGAGCCAATGTCGAGTGTCATTACATCTCCAAAGAATCAGTGTGGTGGATAAAGGCAGCGCCAACGAGCAGCTCTTCCCAGACCGCATTCTGACAGATGTTATGCAGAGAAATTCCGTGGTGAGTGAGTTAATAGCTCGTCTCTGAACACGGTTCAGAGGTAGAGTGTGTGAGGCATTCCTGCCGCTGATGGTGCTGAGAATGAAGATGATAAGGATGCGATGGACGCAAAGAAGGTTCAATGTGAAGGAGCAGCTGCACCAAACTCCACCCAAGAAGCTGTTTTTCTCCACGGGTTTTATTACCGACTAATACGAGGGAGGGATTACCGTCATTACAAACCATGCATGTTGCTGTGAAAGATGAGGATTTGTTTGTCAGGGTATAATTGTGTGTTTATAGGCCGTGAGATCAAGTCCAATGTATGCTGTGGATATGGGTCGGTACGTTACATCATGTCTTGAAGACGTGAGCCACTCTCTGCAGCTGAATGGCCTCAAAGGTTGTGGTGAGGCCTGACTTCACCGCTGAGGTTTCGAACAAATGCTGAGGATACACAGATGAAGGAGAGGCATAGAACACATGTTAGTCTGCAGGAAGAATGGACTTGACTGTTGCCCTGCTGTGGTTTTATACGATATTCTTCCATAGAACCTTCCAGATCCATATGCTATTTATCTACACCAGGAAATGAAGCAGTGGTCAGTGGTAAAATGCATATATACCGTGTATGTATATTTATATATACTGCTTTTATTCATTTGCCTGGAAACTCAGGAACTGTTTATAAAATATGTGGTTAACTTGTTCTTTTCAAAATTTTCTCTTTTTTTCTGTGTCTAACCAGACTTGTCTGTAAAAAGTTGGTGAACTCAGAGGATCTTTGATTCCTAAAATAAGATTTAAGTAAGTTGATCTTAAAGAAACTCAATTCCACAAAGGCACAAACATAATATATTTGGAAAAGTAAAAGTATGGATACATAAAATTAACAACTGTAGTTTGTTCAAGTATACTTGCCTGAAATACTTTTTCAGGATGGTTATCTCAGCATTTTTCCTCTTCTAGAAAGGAACTAGGAGAGAAGTTCAGAGGAAAAAAAATAAATGGATTAAAGGAAAAGAGAAATAAAAAGTTTTATTTTCTTTTTCAGCTTTATCTACATCATTTTTTACTGTGTTCTGATAAGGTCAAAGAGATAAAAGGATCACATCCCAACTTTAAAGAAAAAAACATTATCAACTGATATTGAGTAGGTTTTCAATTCGTTATACAAGTTTTAATCGTTGTTTTTGCTCATAACAACGTTGTTTATTCCAACGTTTATACTCCGAAACTGAAGAGGGCGCTGGCATATTTTAGAAAAGACGAAAACCGTTAAATGGTAGAGAGTAAAAGTCCCTGCTGTAGCATAAAACAACTCAGCGCAATTCGGGTAATTGTCCTATTAAACGTGCGTTTAATTTATATTTCGTAATTTGAGACCCAGCTCAGCGTCATTATCTATTTGGTTAATGTTAGCCTGGCAGCTGATACCATGAAAAGTGCTACCGTTAAGTAAAATGGCTACTGGAGCTACTAGCTCGGTCATATATCCGCTGCTTCATACACACAGGAGTCGTTTTGTATATGTATGTATCCTTACACTATCTCATTATATCGTCTGGGTGTTTTTACGTTGCAGTAGTTTCGCAGATAAGGTCGTGACAGCATGGAGCGTGATGCAGCTTCGATGTGGGATGAGCACCAGGCGTATGAGGAGCTGCTGTACTGGGACAGTCTGATACAGCGAGGACACAGACTCCTGCCTCACGATTTTGATAGGTACACTATTATTTTTACATATAACATAGATTTAATGAATTAACGTTGCCGAATATTGCAGATACACTATATACAATGAAGTAAACATTAGGAGAAATTGTAGACATTATGGAAAATGCTCACATCTGATTTGCACCAGATACACTACATATTTTAATGGGAGTTTTAATATGAATGTCATTTCTGATGTAATCACACCTGATATTTGGGCACTAGGTCGTTGAACCTGCAGCCTTCCGTTTGTTGGTGGTATCCATTAATAGAAATACAAAAAAATGGAATGAAGATGATTTAAAAGGGGAAACCATGTGAATTATTATATAAGTAAATCAAAGAAATTGTGCTAAAATAAACTGCATCTGTTGGTCAGGTACGAAGAGCTGCGTTATTGGTATGACTGTCTGTGCTACGAGGAGGAGCTACGACAGTACCATGACTATATTGCTGCTGTAGAAGTGATTGAGGATCAGCGACTACATGGGGTAATTTATTTTATCTGTGCTATTGTTATTATGTTATTGATCAACAGTTGTACAGTGAGCCTTAATTAGGAACTGGCATAATGTCACAGGTCAAACTCAGTTTTTATTGAAAAATGAACTGTAAATGTGCATATTTCAACTGCTCTCCAGATATTAAATGTTTTATTTTGTTTGGTTTTTTTTACATATATATGAAAACAGACAATCTGGAACAGACAATTCTTAACAGTGTCAACTGATGAGGAATTAGAAATTAAATTAGAAATAGTTTGTTTTTCTCTGCCTTTTTTTTAAATAATTACATTACATTACATTGTGGTATTTCCTCCAAGACTGAGTTGATTTTCCATGTAAAAGTATTAGTGTATTTTTTTCCTTTTTAGGATTGATCACTTGTTGCACAAGAAACTTATGTCGTTGTGCAGCGTTGCAATCAATAGTAGTGTATTTATAATGTGAATAATGGAGTAGTTCTTTTTCTTCACTTGAGTGTAAAAAGAAACAAGCCTTTAGAAGGGTTATTCACTTTACTATTGAATTATTTTTTTCCCAAAATAAAGGAATATGAGCCCCCCAAAGGGCCAAAGGGACCGAAGGACCGTCACGTGATGGCCCGGCACGCTGAGATTTACCCCTCCTCTGAAGAGCTGGCCGCAGTACAGGAAATGGTCTCCAGTGTGGAGTGTGCTCTGAAGGCTGTGTCTGAAAGAATTGGCAATCCAGTGGACCAGGAACAAGATTCCAAGGCACAGAGGTGAGAATGACTAGTAGTAGTAGTAGTAGTAGGTCAACATTCTGTGTACTTGGAATCATGGGAAAAAAAATACTAGACCACCCTGGTTTCTTTTTCTTCAATCTTGATCATTTAATGTCTGGTTCCACTAAAGACAGTTAATTATTTGTTTTTAAAAATCTACTGATAACAACAAAATAACTTATGAGGGATCCATTTCATAGCTAGTCATCTTCTATGATTTTCTTGTTGGTAACCAAAATCACTCGTTCCTACATCAATAGCTATGACACTACACTGACAAAAAGAATTATCCTAGAATTTCCATTCTGCCTTTGGGGAAGTTGTGATCTGGTCCAAAGGGGTTTCAGGTTCTAGTCCACCAACTGCCAATAAACATGGCACCATTCCCACTCCCTGCTCCTCGGACACTCAAAGTTGCCCAATGGGTTAGTTACATACAGAGGTCACATATTGCTGTGTGTATCACTGTAATAAAAGGAGAGTGGTCTATGACTGTATGCGTGGATGAAATAGAGTAGTAAGTTATTCTCCTGCGACAAGTCTTTTTTTACTTCACTTCTCATATGTACTGACTTTTTGAAAGTTCAGTATTCTTGCAAAAAACAAAATGTCTTAGTCTAACCACAGCCAATTTTTCTTTTTAACATTGGAATTTGCAAAGTGCTGATTCCAAGGATCCTGCCTTGCGTGGTGTCATGCGTGTTGGACTGGTGGCTAAAGGGCTCCTGCTCAAGGGAGATAAGGACTTGGAGCTGGTGCTGCTCAGTTCCAACAAGCCTACCGTCACACTGCTTTCAGAAGTGTCTGAAAAGCTCTCAGCACAGTTAGAGGTACTAGACAATGTTTTAAAAATGATTTTAGGCTTTTATAAAAAAAATCCCATCTTTCCATCCAACACATTTTTTGTATCAACAGACAACATCAGCTGGAATGTACACAGTCAGCCATAGAGCAGAGGATGCAGCTGTTACTGTTACAAAAACAAAGCAGCCAGTCCTGACCCTGACCGTCCATCTGACGTCACCTGTTGTCAGGATAGATCCAGACAGTGAAGCCACTGAAGAAGGTAGAGACGTTTCTTCAAGCTCAGCTTCCATGACACTGATCTGTGTGTCTTCAGTCCACAGACACAACACTGCTCCACTGATCAGAAACACCAGACCATCTGCAAAAATATGTGAAACCTCAGTGGAGTCTGTGCTGTGACTGTCCCAGACCAATGCCAGTGAACAGCCAATTAATGTTGGCTCTTTACTCGCTCGTGAGTCCTGTCGTTGTTTATCGATCAACAATTGGCTTTTGCCAGAAAGCTATTCACCCTGTTGTCGCTGATGTTGTTAATAACACTGTCTCAGTCCAAGAAAAAAAAAAAGAACATCGTTGTCTCTAATTGTGAAGTTATTTTCATGTTTGAAAGTTAGAGCTTTTATTGAAAAATAACAAGTTAATGCGCGCAATGCATGTACTGGGTGCTGAACAGTTGTACAGTTGGCACCGGCTGCAGCAAAACTGATCAACAAACATTTGTACATAAGTGGAGAGCATGACAAGCCCCTGGTGTTAGGTGGTGGGGTGCTAACACACACACACAGCCATACCAGTCCCAGTGCATTCATTTGATTCGCGACACCCACGGCTGAAGCTTCAGTCAAGATTAAGTTAAAACCAGGCCTTCAGTCTGACACTCAATCTCAGGTCCAGGGGATCGATGTAAGTAAACATTATTTTTCATTTCTTTATAACAACATATAAACCAGATGGTCAGCGTTTAGGTCCATTGAGGATTGTTTTGGAGGCAGTAAAAGGAACAGTCTCTAGTCTAAGAACTTTAATATTATTGAAAGAAAAGAACAGCCTATATCTACATATATAAAATGTATATATATTAATTAAGTATAAAGTATTCGCTCACCCATTCAAATGATCAGAATCAGTGGCCTAGTTTCTGGGGCAGTTGGTGGACTTAGTGGTTAAGGGGAACGGACACCTTTCTCCACCAACCAACCAACCAACATCAGTGTGTCACCTCACCAATGCGCTTTGGGTAGAATTGCCAAAAATTCCTATTAACACACAACCTTGTGGACAGCCTTCCCAGAAGAGTTGAAGCTGTAATAGCAGCAAAAGGTGGACCAACATCATGTTGAACTCTATGCGTTATGAATGGGATGGCACTTCTGTTCGTAGTATAAATCAGTGCTTCTCAAATAGTGGGGCAGGCGTGTGACCCTGGGGAACATGCTTTTTTTTCCACTGTACTACAATAAAGTGTAATTGCACATCCTTGTAAGTTGAACTATATCTCTTTCTTTTTGTTTTCTTTATGTTAACAAGGATGTAAAGTTATGCAGAGGTGTACCTAGATCTATTTTATAGACAAATGCTATTATTTATAGTTGCGACGGAGAGTGGGTGGTGGGCGGGCGAGGGAGTGGGGGGCCGAACTGTTTTCTTCTTGCTGGGGGGCGGCGTAACAGGAAATAATTGAGAAGCACTGGTATGAATGTAGGCAGGTGAGCGAATACTTTTGGTAATATAGTGTATATATCTATATATAGTAAAATAAATACTTCTCTAATTGTAAAACTTGCACAAAGCTGGTATGGCTCCAAGTCTGCACTTTCACATTTAGTTTAATAATTTAGTTTATTAATAATATATCAAACTCTTGCAATGGGACTCCATCAATTTTGCTGCAGCTCGGAGCAGACGTGTAGGTTCTGTCAATGCTTGTGATTTACAACTGACTGCCTTTTAGTTTGTCAAGTTTGTTTAGGAACGCTGGACCTTTGACCAACTGGACACACTGTCTCAGGAGGGGGGGCAGCAGCCAACCCAAACCTGAGCAGCTATGGGAAGGGTGGGGGGGGGCTTCTTTGACATCTTTAATGTTGTCGTTTGGCCTTCACTCTGGTGGATCAACCGTAGTTGGTGACAGGGAGCTGTGAGCTGGTTTCATCAGAAGCCAAGTTTAACCCTCAGTTTATCAGACCTCTCCTCAACCTATTCCCCTGCTGCTGGTGGTTTGTGGGAATCTGCTTCTCCCTGAGCTGCAAGACAGAGGCGAACCCCCTTGGTCAAACTGTACCTTTGTCTTCTTACTCCACCTCGTCAATAGAAACGCGAACAGTCAACGATCCGCCGGACGTTCTGGACAGGCAGAAATGCCTAACTGCCTTGGCGTCTCTCCGCCACGCCAAGTGGTTCCAGGTTTGCATCCACGTCCTTATTTGTACATTAGGGTTGAAGTGTTCCTTTTTAAGTCATCTTCTTCATTTACCGATGTGGCAACAGTTTTAAACTCTGTTTTAGCTTTAAGATCCTAAAATGTCCAAATATTTTTGCACAAAGTAAAGAGAGACCTGCTGCTTCATACCAATGACAGAGTTGGATAAATCATTGGTGTTGACACAGTGTGTAATTTCCCTTTAATAAAATATTGGACACAGATGTTTAATTCATCTCGTATATCAGCTCCAACATTTGTTGATTTGGAGATGGCTGGGCTCTTCTGACCTTGTTTTGCTAACCTCACATTGGGTTCTTCTTATGAAACCCCTGAAGTCTCAGACATCAGGTTGCAGCAGAGGCAGCGACTCCTCCTGAATTGACTATTTGTTTGTTTCTCTAGGCTAAAGTCAGCGATCTGACATCTGCAGTGATTGTTATCCGTCTCATGAGAGACTTGTGTAATCGAGTTCCCACCTGGACTCCAATCTCAGGATGGGTAAGGAATCATTACCATTCTGTGGCCTCATCTCGATATCATTCAGACTGGGCTTTTATAACCCGGTCCTTAGGGATCCGAAAACATGCTCAATTTCAACCTCTCCAGATCCAGTCTCATGTCTGATGATCAGATGATTCTCAGTCCAATCATGTGTTTTCACTGGAGATACGTCCAAGATATGCTTTTAAAGCCAGATGGGAATGCTGGTTTTTGAGTCCGACCTTGAAATTCAGTCTAAAGATGAATCTGACCTTCAACTTGTCTACTGTTGTTTAATTGAGTGCATTAACACATTGGATAACTGACAACATCAATTCCTATTTTCCACATCTTGAAAGTGTCTTGTACTTCCATCTCCCCAAAGGAAGGGTTAAATAGAAGGAATTTTTTTTATTTTTGTGAGCGTGTGTTGCAGCTTTTTGGCCTGCAGTCTTCATGTGCTCTGCTGTTCTGTGTTCACAGCCTCTTGAACTGCTGGTGGAAAAGACCATCGCTACCTGTGAGCGGCCACTTGGAGCTAGCGAGGCCCTCCGCAGAGTGTTCGAATGCGTCGCTTCTGGGATTCTTTTGAACGGTGACCTTGTCAATCACAAGCTCAAAACAATATATTTTCAACCAGTGGTGACCTAAAATAACCAGGTGACCTGTCCCATGTGTCCAGATGGACCTGGACTCAAAGACCCATGCGAAAAGGAACCAGTCGATGCCGCGGATATTTTAACTTCGCAGCAACGTGAAGACATCACGCAGAGCGCTCAGGTAACGTGAAGTTGATCAGAACCAGAACCCTGTTATTTCTCAACCTTTGAGATCCGTCCAACAGTTTTATTCATTTCCCAGTTTGCCCTGAGGCTGTGTGCGTTCGGTCAAATGCACAAGGTGGTGGGAAGGAACTACATACCCGTGAAACAACGCAGGTTGCTTGGAGGCAATAGCAAAGAGAATTCAGGTTCCATTGACAGTCCACAGACCATCTCCTGTTCCTGTGCTTCAGGAACCACTTAGCCCGTTGATAATAAAGACTTGGGTTTGTGTTGTGTCTTGCAGCCCAGATACCTCCTGCTGCATCCATCAACCTCCCAGCCAAAAGAGCTTACTCTGACTCAGACCCAGGCGAACTGGCCCAGCAGCCCCCCAAGCAGAGGAAGTTTGCCAAGTTCCAGAAAGGAAGGAAATCATGTCAGTAAAAACCATCAGAGACCTTGTTACACAGACAGTCTCTTTTTTTTTCTGTGGAATGATTCGCTTTTATTCACTTTGGACGGGAACACAGACAGATGAGATTCACATTTTCAACTCTTTATTCTTCCTCTGCACATATACATTTATGTGATTTATTCTAAGACATACGTACAGCAAATTAGACAGATTTCAATTTTTTTTTAAGAATTTATAGTTGCTCAAAAAACGGCTCAACTAAAATATGTTTTAAAATTATTATAAAGTGATGTGACGTTCCGTTTACTTGTATGAGTATTTAAGTGAGTAGTTGGGTCCATATATGATGCCCCCAGAACTACGACAAAGGGTTGTCTGCCCTAGATCATGTGTGAAGAGGAAACAAACTCTTCCAGAAACTGAAAACACCTGTCCAGGATTTTGGGACAGTTTTCAATCAATAGACAAAAAGTTGGAACTCCCACACAGAAGGATTGGGTTTGAATTCAGCTGCATACTTGTGTGTCTCTGGGGAGGACACGTCACCCCCAAGTTCTCCATCATTCCTTAACTACATAGTGTTGGTCTCCAGCCTAGAGAAACGAAGAATTGTGGTTCATGAAAGGTCAGAGTCATGAGATTACAGAGTTCTCAAGCCATGAATATGCAACCAATGAAGGAAAAAACTTCATCTTGTAAACAGACAGAAAATACACAAAGGAAAACAATACAGTACTTACATAATGTGGAAAGGAATTTTTCCAGGGATTTACAATAACATTTTCTCTACATAACTTTTTGAATACTGCCACAAATTGACATTAATTTGTCTGGTTGTTTGTTTTTTTTGGACAACATTAAGATCACTGATTAAAACACTGTTGTTTATACAAACTGATATTGAAAGGACATTAAATAACAAAGCAGTGCAATGTTGACCCTTGGGGGGTGATTGCTCTTATTGAGCACTCCTGTAATGCTTCTTAATAGTAATACGTTTTTATACCATTAATATGATTTATTTATTCTATATCACTTTTATACAAAGTTTTCTAGCATAATTTTTGTGAAAGACTAAAAAAAAGCATTTGACGAAACATGCTGTTTTCTGTTTTATATCTAGTCGCTGAAGATTTCAACATAAATGCAGTGATGCGTCTGAACCAGTACAGACCTGGTCTGGAGTACAGACTCATCTCCCAGTCTGGTCCAGTCCATGAGCCGGTCTTCACCATGGCCGTGGACCTGAACGCAAAAACGTACGAGGCCACCGGACCTTCCAAACGAGCTGCAAAACTCAACGTAGCCACCAAGGTACGTGTGTTGGTTTTGTTTGCAGTAATAGACTGGAAGATACTGTGGCATATATGTAAATGTATTAGATGTGTGTCTTCAAAAGATCATTTTTAATCAACATGAGAATAGAGAAGACAACCGTCGTTCTTTTATTACCGGTATTTGTTGTTGTATGTACTTTCTTCACAACTGGACGCAAGTATTGTGTGAATGTTCAAAGCATAGACACTATATTTTTCAACTAAATTCCTATATTTTTTTCTTTTTCAAGAATTTAATCAAAGCTTTGCTCCTGTATGTGCAGTAATTCTCACTCTTCTCATCTACAGGTCCTGCAGGATCTTGGTCTTTCCACAGGTGCAGAAACTAAGGTGGAGGTTGGTGACAAGGCTGAAGCAAAAGGACGAGATGCCGCTGCCACTTCCTCAACATTAGAAGAAGTATGTTCACATTCTTTGGTCTGAATTCTCTTTTCTAATAAGACAAAGGTGAAGCTGTTCTATGTGCATGTAATAAAAAATAAATTATTCATTTGATAGTATAGATAACAAAAAAGTTCAATAATCTGTGCATATAATTGTGACAGATCCAAACCAGAGCCACGGCACAGAAGAAACATCACTACTGCTAACGCCCCCTGTCTTTTTTTTAAGGTCACTCAGGGGCCTATTCTAACCAAGAATGGCAAAAACCCTGTGATGGAGCTGAATGAGAAACGTCGCAGTCTGAAGTATGAGCTCTCTGCAGAGACGGGAGGTTCTCATGAAAAGTGTTTTGTCATGGAGGTGATTTTACACCATCTCTCACACACACAAACACAAACACACGAGATACAAGGCTGAACCAGTGTGTCTGACGTTACTTAAATTGCCTGAAACCTATTATTTATTTACAACAAATGAATTGTCCTTATCCATAGGTCAGGTACAAGTTAATCGATAAATGTCCTAAAGTAGATAGCAGCCAGTGGTTAGTAAAAGGTGCTAACAAACTGATAAAGATCTCCATTTGTGTCCTTTTTCTACTCTATTAGAGTAAATCATGTCATGTTTAACTAAAAAGGGTCAGGTGTCAAACTGAGTAAGTCAGTATTTAGTAGATAATCAATAGATTCCATTAAATATAACTTATTTCAACATTTAAGCTCTTGGTTTTGCTGTAGTGTTTTTAATGCAAACTTGCTTTTGCTCAAAAGTTGGGACAACAAAGACTCTTAAGTTTTTACCTTGCAGCCTATTCTCCTCTATGTTGAGGGATTCTGTCCACAGGCAGTCTTTCTTAGATTCACTTTAAAAAAGGTTGTTTGTCTGTGTGTCCCTCAGGTGGAGGTCGACGGCCAGAAATTCAAAGGCAGAGGCTCGAATAAGAAGGAGGCTAAAGCCCACGCTGCTCTGGCTGCTCTGGAGAAACTGTTCCCTGACGATTCTCTAACGTCAAATGTGATGAAGAGCTTTCCAAAGAAGAAGCTCACCTACACAGACATGGTAGTGTCCAAATGTTTGCATGGGTGTTTTGTTTTTCTTTCATTTTCTTTTTAAGCATTTTTATCCGTACTACTGTCTGCAGCACATCCCAGGTTTTGGCACCATCCGGGGAATCCCTTCAGACTCTGGAACACGGGGTTGGGGACCCAACAGAGGCCGGGGCAGGGGCCGGGGACATACGTTCTCTGCAGGACCCAGTTATAATAACAGTAAGGACCTTTAGTAAAGACACGCTGTGGCATATACAACATGTTGAGGAGTTGAGCTGAAATCCCTTCTTTTCGTTGTTTTAAAAAGCTAACTACAGCTATGAGAGCAGCTCAGGCACAGGCTATCGTGAGTATTCACTCCTCAGCTATGTTACTGTGATGACACTCAACACTGATGTGAAAGGGTTTTAGGACCTGAGGCTGTAACAATGCATTGTGAATCGGTTAAAAATCATTACAAATGCATGATAATTTGCTCAGGTTGAAATAATAAAAAATGGAGAGATGGAATAGGTTGCTTTATTTGTAGTAGTCAGTTGTCCTGCCATTAGTGGTGCAATGGTGGTCTAGTGGTGTAAGGAACTGGACTGGGGTCTACAAGGCTCCAGGTTCAAATCCACCAACTTTCCAGTTACCACTGAGGTCCACTGAGCATGGCACCGTCCCCACTCACAGCTCCCCAGGCGCTCAAAGCTGTCCACTGTTCACTTTGGAGATGGGTTAAATACAGATGACATTTCGTTGTGCGCAGTGGTGTGAATCACAGTGTCACAATGACAAGGAGTTTGCGTAAAAAAATACAATAATCAGACGACTCACTAAAGAGAAACATAATGGGTGACGCTCCAGTACAGACGTGGGCAAATATTTTAAGTTGTGGGCCACAAAATGAGTCCTAAAATTTGACAATGGAACTAGGTCAGGAGCAGAGAGATGGAACATTTGGCCTTTTTTCACGCTATTTATTGGAGATATGCAGGGACAATGCAGATTTATAATAATTATATTGGTTAATAATGTAATATGGAAGTTATAGTCCTGGTCCTGGCCCGGATAAATATCGGGCGATAGTTTGCCCATGTCAGTAGATGGGGGTATTTACACAGTACAGTGCAAATGTTGCGCTTGCACTTTCAAATACTGTCTGGAGAAAAAAAAGCATGACAGGACACTGGTTTTGGCATGTCTCTCCTCTGTTTGAACCAAAGCAGGACACCCTGGAAAAATGGCATATACTAACTGGTGGTTTCTGTTGATGTGTTCAAACAGAGGTCATTTATGTTTTTTTTGTTTAACCTTAACTTTTTGTTGCTTAACTTGAGTTCTTCCTGGTCTAATGTCAGAGTCCCAGAGTCAAACCATGTTGAGATGTGCATGATCTCTGACCAGCCCTGATGAAAACATTAATGACTCAACAGTTTTATTCTTGTTCATTTGTGTGTTTCAGATAAACTCTATGCCAACAACTTGACCAAAGCAGGTGCAGTTGCTGACTCGGGCACCAGCGTTGGCTATGGCACCTTTTACCCAGAGAGCAGCAACAGCACTGCCTCCTACTCGGCTCCACCCACTTCCTCCAGCTCCACACAGAGCTACCAGTCGATGCCTCCACCTGCAGATCAGCAAAGTCCCTACAGCTATGGCTATGGAGATGAGAAGAAGAAGATGCTAACGCAAGGATCCACTGAGGCGCAAGGAGGAAACTACTCCATGTACAGTACAGCTTACCCCAGCTCAGTGACAGGAGGACAGTCGTACAATAACAACAGCAGCAGCAGCAGCAGCAGCAACAACAACAGCAGCAATTACGGTGGGTGCTTGATGGAGGCGGAAGTTATTGATTGTTTTGCACAAAAATCTTTTCACATTCTATCAGTAAAACACTAAGCTAAGTTGCTAGTGCAGTGTTCCCCAACCTTTTTTGCATCACAGATCGGTTAAATGTCCCTAACTGTTTTCACGAACCCGTCAATAAGTTGTGGCAGATAAATAGCCCTTAATAAAATTAAATTTTCAGTGTTCTGAAATATTTTCCTACCTAGAAAATCTTCCTTCCGGAATTAATTAGCCTATAATTATCTGCTACCAGAGCAGTATAAAAGGTTAGAATCTTGTATCAATGTCTCTGCATCATTTTGAGTTTATTGTTGTTGTCTTCACTGAGGAAATATTTCCTAATCAAATATAGCTGCATTATTGATGATGGAATCCTAGTCATTCTATTGGTCAGTTCTTTTGGTGATATGGGTGTGGATCCAGTGGAAGTAATAGACTGATGGGGCCAAAAGGAAACATTATTGCCCTGCGGCCCGGCACCAATTCACCCACGGACCGGTACCGGTCCCCGGCCCTGTGGTTGGAGACCACTGGTCTAGTCCATGACCAGACTGTTGATGATCATCACTTATGGATTACTGGCCTTCTACTGAAGTTACTTTCTGATGGTCTGATTGTGTTCTGTACTCACATTGGAAACTTTGTTGTGCGGTTTTATTTATTCTTGGAATTTTCTGTGATTTCCTCCACAGGCTGGGGTAATCAGTTGTCCTGGGGGAGTCAACAAGGATATGACATTTACCAGACCTTCCAGTGACCCAGGATACAACAAGATTAATTCCGGAAGATCACATCACATGCAGGATCCTCTTTATTTATTTTTTTAATCTGAAATTTCAGTCTGGGCTGAAATGTAAACACCTGAAATATGATCTGACAAAAGACTGGCAATTATTTTAAGACGTGCAAATATTAATTTGTCCATGCTTCTGTTTTCTGTTGAGGTGTGTAGCATAAAACAGTCACGTCTGTCTCAACGATCTGTCTCATACATTGTTATATTTTAGTAGCTTTTGTTTTACTTCACTACTCTGACTCGATCCTGCTTGTTTATAGGACCAGCTGTTTATTCATGTCACGTCTTAACCTAATGTTATATAATAAATGAATATGGAGCCAACGTTTCAATTTCTATATATATATATATTTTTTTATTTCACCCGTGGATGTCTTTTCTTTTGCTGCTGCTCAAGCATTGACTCACAGATTCTGAAAAGTCAGATCAGGTCACAGCTCAACTGGATTGAAGCAACTGGAGCTGGCCTGAAGTCAACCCAGAAATATTTCTCACCTACATGCATCTGTGAATGTTCTGAAGCCCCCACAGGTTCTGTCAATGATCTCGTCCGTAATTCACGTCTCAATGACGTGAAGACTGAAGACGCCAGCTTGTGAAATCTCTAGAAAACAAGTGACAGCATCAAGATGTGTTCATGGATGTGTCTTTCTAACAACACAAACCTTTGACCCAGCTTGATGCGGTGGGTTGACTGCCCCCAATTTAGTCCTTCACTGATTGAGCCTTGGTACAAGATTCTTTTTTAGCGGTTTCCAAGGAGGTTGCACTTCTGCTTCAATCACTTTATTTTTTTTAGTCCTGGAAACGTCAAAGTATTTGAATAAGGTTCTGATTTTATTTAAGATTTCTTGTGAGGTTTTCTGTAATACATTTTTAATCTCCCCCAAAATTCCGTAACTTGAATGTCAAGCCACGATTGCAGTGATCTTGTAGTTTCCCTGCACTGTACTGTCATTGTCTGTGCAGTGACCACTAGCCGAAATACCCGAGTACCAACTGAAATCTGTATACCATATTTTGAGAACCACACTTCTACAATGCATACAGTTGAAAAGTAAGGTGAAATCATGCAAATGCTCTTCAGAATCGTTACATGTTTTCACAGAAAATCTAGCAAAAACAAATATGAACACTTCCGCTTTTGTGATGTTTTCCACTGCATCCTGAGGGTCATAGCAATGTCTGCAAAAAAAAAAAATACTATTCCGTATTTCTTGTTCCTAAATAACACTAAAGTATTTTGGAAAGAGGGAAACAAGTGATTAACACTGAAGTGGAACAATTGAAGTCTCGACACCAGCTATAATAACAGTCCAGGATCACATGTGGTTCAAGTGACCCAGTAGACTGGGGACTGAGTCACGGTGTGAGCAATGGTCATGACTGTGTGTGGTTTGAAGAATGGACCTCCTTCAGCACCTCTTCTAGGACCATTGATAAAAGGAGAGCACAATAGAAGCTCAGAGGACGGAGTGTCTCCTCCTGAGGACATTCATCTGCTGTGAGTGTTTTCTCCTTGACTACATCCACTCATACTAACACCTGTGAACGTTTTATCTGTGCTTCTGTTGAGTTGTGCTTGAGCTTCACCTGGGTTTGGTGATGTTGTGGGATGAAGATTAACGTTTTGGAGAACAGTTTTACCTGGAGACAGTTGGACAAAGGATGGTGAGATTTTTTTTTGCAGATGAAGTTGCTGCAAAATGCTCTTCTATACAATACACAATTACATCATCATAAAAAAGGAAATGAGGGCAAAAATGGACGGGTTGTCTCTTCTTTGATTAGTCTAAATTAGCTGCACCTGGGAGGGGTGGGCACCAGGCCAATCACAGATCATCAGCAGACCTCAAAAAGTTTCAGAGACAGTTGCCTTTTGTTGCTCAGTGAAGCAAGGGTACAGAAGGTGACAGGAAGCAGAGGTGTGTGCAGGACGGTGACTCCACTGCTGTGGTTTGTAGCTGTCTTTTTTTTTTTTTTTTTTTTTTTTTTTTTTTGTTCCTGTTTGTTCGCTTTCGTTCTTGTCACAACATGTTTCTCTTCAGCTTGAGCGTCTGACACAGCGGCTAATGAAGCACGGTTTGCTTTATCTTCTTTGAAGATGGCGCTGACACTGATCTCCACCTTTCTTGCTGCCATCGCTGTGGCCTCCTGTTTCCCTGCAGCCTTTGAGGACCTGGGCCTAGGTGGTAGTAAGTATTGTAATGATTTCTCAGGTCTTCTTTCTTCTCTTCAAACTGTTGGCTGCTGAGATGTTTTTGTTTTGTTTTTGTTTTTTTTAAAGGAAACAGAAGCTCCATCAAGTTTCTGGCTGTAGGAGATTGGGGTGGTGTGCCGTACCCTCCCTACATCACCGCTGTACAGAAGGCTACCGCTCGAGAGATGAGTTTGGTAGCAGAGCAGATGGGAGCTGACTTTGTTCTGGCCCTTGGCGACAACTTCTACTACAGAGGTGTGGACAGTGTGGATTCTCCTCGCTTTAAGGTGAGTTGAAGTTCAATCCACCCAGCAAGGAGAGTTGAGAGATAGTTTTAAGTGTTTTCTGCCCTTTTCCTCCAGGAAACCTTTGAGTCTGTGTACACCGCCAAGTCTCTCAGAATTCCATGGTATGTGCTGGCCGGTAACCACGACCATGCTGGGAATGTCCAAGCTCAAATAGATTACAGCAAGAAATCTGACAGATGGTAACATCGCACTGAAATGGTCATCAAAAAGAAAAAAAACAATCCTGGCATGGCACCAAATTGATCTGAGTGTGATTGGTACCTTTAGGAAATTCCCGTCCTACTACTACGAGCTCAATTTCCGTATTCCCAACAATGGAAAGACTTTGACCATCATCATGCTCGACACCATAATGCTGTGTGGAAACTCTGATGACTTCCTGGATGAGAAACCTCGAGGCCCCCTGCGTGCGGTCGACGCAAATCGTCAGTTGATCTGGCTGCAGGACAGACTGGCCCGATCCAAAGCCGACTTCCTGTTGGTGGCCGGACATTACCCTGTGTGGTCCGTATCCGAGCATGGGCCTACGGAGTGTTTGCTGCGGAGACTTAATCCTCTCCTCACCAAATATAAGGCCACAGCTTACCTCTGTGGACATGACCACAATCTGCAGGTCAGTTTAATGCAGGGGTTTCCAATCTGTTCCACAAAGGGCCACTGTGGCTGCAGGTTTTTGTTCCAACCAAGCAGCAGCACACCTGAGTTGACAGGTTTAATCAACTGATCAGTCATCAGACACCTGATTGGTCAAGCTATGTGCTCTTCGTTGGTTGGAAGAATCAGCTGATGATTCTTAGTTGGTTGGAAGAATCATCAGCTGCCAATATTCAATACAAAGTGGGGGGCGGGGGATTTTTCGATCTATAAGACTTGCCAAAAAAAATTTAGAGAACAAATGTATAAATATATAAAAGAATATACATTAAAGTTGCCATGGATTTACTCATTCTATATTGTAGCACAGTACATCAATCTGTGAAAAATATATTAACCATGATAGTCTGAAGTTTAGGTGATTACAGTAATTTTGTTGTGACAACTTATGTTGGATGAATAGGACCAGCTGTTGACTTGCTGTGTAACTTCTATAAATCTTGTGGACCATGGGTGAGGGCCACGAAACATTACATGTTTGAGACCACTGATTGTCCTTATTTTTTTCAATTAACATCTATATGGATGGTTAAATAAAAGTGCACTGTAGATGAGACACGACTATTGTAACCAGTAATTTTGTTTCTTCCAGTATATTGAAGAGTCCGGCATTGGCTATGTGGTGAGCGGCGCCGGTAACTTCCTTGACCCAGATATCCGTCACTGGAACCACGTTCCCAAAGGTGCTGTGAAGTTCTTCACTGGAGAAGCCTCCACTCTGGGGGGGTTTGTCCATGCAGAGGTCTCCAAGAACAAGATGGTTGTGACATTCTTCCAGGCTAAAGGTACCTCTCTGTACCGTGTTGTCCTCTCTCAGAGACAGTTTGTCTGAATACAGAAGACAAGGTGGCAATCTCCTGTGGTCATCTTGCTGCAGTCTAAGCTGTTACAATTAATGATGTGTTTGTTTTGTTTTTTTAATGTTTCGAAGTATTGATTGCTTTTTAAGAGATCAATTTATTTAACATGTAAATTTATTGTAAGCTAAAAAAAAATAAATGGTTTGTATTTAGATGGTCTTGTGTTACATTTTCCATGCAATGCTTCTGTCTCCTCCACCACAGACTTGTGACCAGAACATTTCCCCTTTTTTGACACTTCTGAACAGTGTTACGTTCATGTTTCTGTTGACTCAAGTTAATTTAAGAGGAAGACACTGCAGGACACATGTACTTCAGCTCTGTCTTTGAGACCTGCCCTACCTGCCAACAAGATTAAACTGACAGACAACAGGTTGTCAGGCAGTCTTGGAAGGCAGATAATCAGTCAGCCAATCAGAGTTGATCTGTGAGAGAAGCACTTGGCAGTTTTTTTTTTTTTTTTGTTTTTTTTTTTGGGGTAGCTGTTCTGAGACCATTAGTTATACTGTATATTTAATGCCTGGTGAATTTTCACATAACACCAGATATACAATGATGTCTTCCATACAGTCCCACTTGATCTCAGTCTGTCCGCAGACCCACTCTGACTTTGACATTTGTCCTTCGTCCTTCCAGATTGAGCTACGGCTCCTCTCAGATTATCAAACTCTGTGGCTCAGTAATGAGAGTGCATTGTGTTGAAGGCCAAGCAGCTTATTTAATCCTCTTCCTCTAATCTCTTCTGAATCCAACGGAAGACTTCATGGATTTGACTGAATATTTGGAATTGCCTTGATAAAAGTTTGTAAAGAGAAACTTGACCACAGCTATTTACAAAGCTGCAGTGAATTCACTCTAGAACCTCACACCAGTGTAGGTGTTCCTTCCATGTCGTGTTTACAACCTTTAGTCAAATGTGGGTTCAACTGAGATTATTTCATCCATTCATCTGTCTAGCCTAGCTTTACTGCAACACACATCTCTTTTCCTACACAGTAGGGAATCAAACTCCTTTTCCTCTTGGAGTATCACACACATGCCACATCAACTAACTGAATTAACTCAGTCTTGATGGTTCAGGCCAATCCTCCTAAAGACTGGAGGTATATTTAGGCTCTACTGTGAGTCAGCAAACACCACACTGAGCCCACTCCACCCTGTCGGAATTGTTTGACAGCTGTGTTAAAAAGCCATTATTGAATAAACATGAGTAAAATACAATAAACCATAATTAATCCATCTGTTACTGAATTCTTAATCAACCTTAATTGACTTCCAGAAGTTCCAGTGCTTGGTACCTTGCCCTTAAAGATTGTTGAAACACCTTCTGGGATGGTGCTTGGAAAAAAAAAAATCTTGAATTTACTCTTTATATAGAATTATGTATGACCCAGGATGGCTGAAAATGTGACGCATATATATAAATGACAATCCTGTGCAACCACCAGGCTAAGAATAATCCTCAGTGTCCTAATTATTTGAGTCACAGTTGGAAATTTATTGTATCTAGTGAAAACAAGTGGGTAAACTAGTAATTCTGACTACTTGCTCTTATCTAAGTTCATTTACATCTGAAGTGGTCAGTTTTGTAGTTTGATGTACTGTCACAATTCTACTGGGGAAATGACGTCACCTCCTTCATCAGAAAATGCCGAGCTCCTTATTAGCTGTGAGCATAAGAATAACGAGAGATTGTCTTGATCACTGAAGAGGTCGGAGGTAAATCTGCTTCAGCTCTCATGCCTCGCTCTCCTTTGGAATGTACTGATTGGACGTAGGGCTGTTGATGGAGCTGGGGAAAAATGCAGGTAAATATGGGATGACTGCCATCAGTGGACTGGAAACTGGGCTTTCGTTCAATGGCGTCATGGGAATGATGACGTCGTCTTGGTCCCACACATGGAAGGCATTTGGATGGGAGTGGCTTAGAGCAGGTGGTAAGTGCAGTGGGCTCATGCCCTCCACCTCTCTATCTGGTTTTAAGTCGTCATCGACTGGGCCCAGCAAACAGTCTGAGAAACAGAAAGATGCCACAGATGTCATTTATCACACAACAAAGTTTAGCTGTCAGCTTAATTTTCAACATCCTGGCTACCTCCTGACTCAATATCTCCATCTCTCTCCAGACCATATCATCCCTGTTCTGACTTAGTCTTTTCTTCATATTGCTCAGCTTCAGAACTTCAAAATAGGTATTGTAGCTCGAAGTCTTAGGCCCTCCGATCATCCATCCATTCGTCTTTGTATGCTTATTAAGTGGTGAGCCCATTGGAGAGCACCTAAGCGGGATCTGATCTTGCCCAGGAGGTGAACCTTGGACTTCCACACCAATAGCAAAGACAATAAGTCTAGGTCAAAGCACCTCCTCACCTATTGTCCCCAGTTATATCTGTATAAGTGTATTTCTTTTGTACAGCGCATAAAAACATGCGGCTCAAAGTGTATTACCAGACCGAGAACTTTATAAATCAGTACCAATCAAGCTGACTGGACTGGAGTACCTGTTATATCCAGCATGAGGTCTTTGATAAGGTGACCAACGATAGCATACGCCACAGCGACAACTACCACCCCAGCCATCAGCAGGTACAGAACAGGCTTGGGGATCTGGATGAGGTCTCTGGGTGGAGGTTTATACTCCTTATATAGAGGCTCCACACTTTGAACCAAGTACTGGAAAGAGTGTCTGCTTCCATCTGTGTAGTTATAGCTTTCCATGGTGAAAACGTATGATCTGTTTGATGGGGGTTCTAGTCTTGTGTCCTTCCTAAAACCATATTTCCTGAAATGCAGATACAGAGAAACCTAATTAGTTCCTGTTAAAATAACATTTAAGATATATTAATCATAAATTCACTCACCTGATATTGTAGATTGTAAGAATTCACACATATCTCTGCAGCTTGAATTCCCAATTCATCGCCTCTTTCTTGTTAACACATACAGATCCATCGGTATCACAGGGAGTCGGACGCTTGTTGGTCCTGTGCTGTGAGCCTTGTCATTCCAGGTTGAAGTAATCCTCACTGTGAGCTGCGACGAGGAGAGGGAGCAGAAAAGGATTAACTTCCAATCACAGCGATGGTTGGTAATCCCTTCATACTGTTCAACCTCAAATCCCACACAGATTATTTAATAATCCAAAATAAAAACCATTCAGTGTTGGCATACACAATGACACACGCAAACAAATACACCTTGCCCTGATGGAGATATTAATGGAAAAAAACCGTGCGACTCATTACGGTAAAAAAAATAAAAAATAAAAAATAAATTCTCACCATAGTCTTATATCTTTTTTTTAAAAAAAAATGAAATGAAGCTGCTTTTTTAATAATGAATAAATTGATGTTTAATTTGGTTTTCTGCTGGGTTATTTATTCTTCAAAAAATATGATGATAATAATAATAGTTGATGCTAATTTAAAACCTTAAACATTTATTAACGCTACTAAAATATTCAGTAGCTTCACAGCACAATCAACAAGGTGACCATAACTCCCGTTTAGCCATTAATGTCAATAAATAATGTAATATTTCAGTTTGGCAATTAATTCAGTGATTTAAAAAAATATTTTTTTAATTAGTTCATTCAAGTGTAACTTCAACCAATCGAGTTAATCTAATCTGGACAAAAGTAGCACGTTAGCCCTGCGCTCCTACCAACGGAGTTCAAGTTAGCGCTAACATAACGAAAATTACGCCGAGTCGAATTAATACCTTTGTGACTCATTTATCCATGGTAAAGTAAGTTAAATTCTCTCTATATATTTTTGTTTTAGAATATAATATAACACGGGCTCATGCAGTTTACAATAGTGTTCTACAAGTTCGTGCAAAATGCAGCGGTGCTAATGTTAGCCCTAAATTATACCAGCGAACAGCCGAGGTAACAAGTTAAGTTGAAACGTTACTTTAAATAGACCGTTAAATTTTTGAGGTAAAAACATAGAATTCTAAATTATGTCATTCTTTAATACAATAAGATAAAACTACACCAACAGCGCCAGGACCAAACAAAATGACGGACAGAAATCACGCAAATCCCCAAACTTCTAACAACAGAAACGAAAATCGAGAAGAGGTAAGGTCATTTAGACTTGTTTAATTGACCTTCTGGTAACCTTCACTTAAAACAGGAAAAATGTTGACAATTATTCTTCAGAAACTCAAGAAGTTAAAATAATAATATACACGTAAATAAAAACAATAAATGACTTAATGATATGCTGTCAGTTGAACTGAAAAAGCCAAATGTCGTTAAATACAATTTGATATATCTATTAAAACAGTTTGCCTCCTTGGTTAAACTGATATTTAAATGATGAAACTGAGCTGAAAATGTAAAAAAAAGAGGAATTTGTGTTGTTTAGAGTGGATAAAACAGTAATTAAATAGATAGCCTTGCGATTATCTAATAAAACCCCCTGTTGTTTATGATATACTTTGGTAAATGCTGCATGTTTTAAGTTGATGTTACAGGAAGGGGGGAAAGACCATGACCCTGAATGGTCAGACTACAATACCAGGTGCATTATTATACAAGCATCAATAAACAATGGTGATTTTATTTTACAAATGACAATTACTCTGTATTCTACGTTTTCTGCAGCTCTTTTGACTCCATTACCAGGAGAATGGAGGAGCTGGTAGAAAATGTCAACAGGAGACGGACCAGTGACCAGATACTAATTGAAAGCTTTCATAAGAAGTTAAATAAGAAGGTACAACACTTCTTTACGGTCGAGGTCACACTCAGTGCGATGTGTCTGTTTGTAGAGTCTTGTGATGAACTGTGGTTTCATTAGGTGACAGATGCCAACCAGCAAATGAAGGATCAAATGTTTTTAGTATATGAAGACAACAGTCGTAAGATGCAGGCGAAGCTGCAAGACATCTCTGATGTGCTGGACAACTGTTCCAAGCTCAACAATGAGCTTTTGGAAGCTTCTGGAGCTCTGTCAATGCTGACAGTTAATGAGATAAATATCTAAACATTCTAAAACTAAATAGGAAATATTTATTGATAGAAAGTTTAAGTTTTTTTTGCCGATTTTGATGTTGGTTCTTAAATATGTTAAGTACATCCACAATTTTCCACTGTCTGGGAATGCTAGATTGAGTTTCTATATTATTTCTTCTTCCTTCTTTTTGTCTTCCTCATTTTCTCAAGAAGAGGAAGGGGTATGTCTGCAATTGAGGTGACAGCTTACACATCACATTTTATCAAATAAACAAGCTGATTCCATGTTCTATGTATGGCCAGGTTCGTAGTGTTGCAACATGTAAAACATGAACAGTGGTGATATAGGAACAGAGTTGTTTAGTGGTTTGGCCTCAGAGAAACAAGATCTCTGTGGGGTTTGGATGCTGTCCTTGTGTGTGATGCCTGCATGTATAAAGAGCAATGTGGAGTACAGAACCACAAGTTTCAGATTGCTGGGTTATTTGAGCACTGTTTTTTGTCTTTCTCTGTCTGTGCTGCACCAACGGTCTAGGGTTTAACATCACCTACACCAAATGACTGCTGGGTTTGGCTCCAACTTTTTTATGACCCTGACAAGGATTAGGTGGTAGGACTTGGAAGAGTGAAAACAAAAACAGCTTTTTTTCATCTTTATTTCAGTACAAATTATGACCTGACGTAAAAGCAGCTTCTTAAATTGCATTTTTTTAAATACATAATCTTTTATAATTTAAGTTCACAGCAACTTAACGCTTATCTGAATCACTGCTTGTTTTTTAGTACAAATCCAATCAGCTGAATAATATTAGTCTTCTTAGAGGCTTAGCTTTTCAGTTGGTGTAACATCATCAATGCAGTAATCTAGTCTTGAGTTATTTATTTGCATTTGAGATAACATACTAACAAAACTGTTAAAAATACAATTGCTTGGCCCTTGTCCTGAATTTTTGTTAGATGACTGTACATCACATTTCTCCTCAGTTGGACTCCGTGTTTAGTTCAGTCCTAAATTCAATACTCAAAAGCATTTGTTCTGTAGTGTTAATGTGGGGAGGTATTGGCCCTTGTTCACATTCTATAAAACCTTTATCCAGACAGATTGCACTTCAAGGAGGGTGAATGAAGAGATAGCCCTGGTCCAACAGTTAATTTTTACAAAGTCATTGTGACCTTTTTTGACAAATTATTTTCCAACAGTGAAAGACTGCAGTCCAGTGATGGCTCTGCCCAGAATTAAGGCGTGGATGTCATGTGTCCCTGTGAAATAGGAGAGAGTACAATTTTAAAAACTGGTGTTCATTTTAAGTATTTATATTTAAAAATGTATAATGTATAGGTTAAAGATATACAGGTACATAGTGGTTCATCATGAAATCATAAAAATGTAACCCTATGCTGACACCTAGTGGAAGAACACGGTGTGACAGTTAAGAGTAACCCTAACCCTAATCCTAATCCTGATGACATTTCATACAGTTCAGTCAAAACTTAACTATTTGTGAAAGATAAATATATTCTTTTAATTGCTTGTGATCTTCCCCATGTAATGATTTAGTGAACTTGTGGTTCAACCTGGTGTACTAAGTCAAAGTTAAACATCAGAATCTGGTCCGTTTGTTCCTACTGTACCTTCATACGTGTTGACAGCCTCAAGGTTCATCACATGACGAATTATGTGGTACTCATCTGCAATACCATTTCCCCCCAGCATGTCTCTGGCCTGTCTGGCAATGTCCAATGCTTTTCCACAGCTATTCCTCTTCAGCATAGAAATCATCTCAGGTGCTGCTCTGCAGATGAACAATGGGCACCAGTTAAAAGGAAAGCTTATTGAGGAGGAAGAACAGAGTCTAAAAAAAATTGAATTAACTGAAAGAGTAAACAAAACTAACTTCTTTTCATCAATAAGTCTACCCAGAGCCAGACAAGACTGTAGACCAATAGAGATCTCTGTCAGCATGTCAGCCATCTTCTTCTGTATCAGCTGGTTTCTGGCCAGTGGGACTCCAAACTGGATTCTGATTGCAGGAGAGAAAGAGAGTCAGAACATTTACTCATTCATCTTTTCAGTGCTGTGGACCTCATTAGTCATTGGGTGAGGGTAAGTTTCATTCAGTCTTTTAACTAATTTGCAACTCCATCTCAGTCTAGGTTTATAAAATAAAAAACTCTGTCTATAAATGAATAAATGTGGGTTTCTTGATTTGGCTTTTGTTGCATGGTGCAGCGACACATGTAATGGTTACGACTAACACTACACAAAGAGAATAAGAGGAACCTCACACACCTGTCAAGAGTGTACTGTCGCGCTGCATGGAAGCAGAATTCAGCGGCACCCAGAGCTCCCCAAGCAATGCCGTAGCGGGCATTGTTGAGACAGCCAAAAGGACCCTGAAAAACGACGACAACAAAGACATCAGAGTTACAATTTATTTGTAAAATAAATAATAATATAATGTCATTTTGCTGCCACTTACAGCCAGACCAGAAACATTCGGGAGCAGATTTTCCATGGGAACTTCCACCTCATCCATCAGGATCATGCCGGTAGCTGATGCTCTCAGTGAGAACTTGCCTTCAATCTTAGGGGTAGAGAAACCCTTCATTCCACGTTCTAGGATAAATCCTCTCACCTTGTTGTCTTCACACTTGGCCCAAACCACTGCAATGTCTGCCACAGGTGAGTTTGTGATCCTGACAGAGAGGCAGAAGTTTACTTTAATCTCTTTCTTGGTAACACTGTTTGTTGACTGACTGTCAGGCCTACCAGGTCTTAGCTCCGCTCAGAGTAAAAGTGTTACTGGATGGGTTGAACTTGGCCTTGGTCTCCATGCCACTTGGATCACTGCCGTGGTTGGGTTCTGTCAGACCGAAGCAGCCCAGGATTTCTCCACGAGCTGTGAGTGTGATATACTGGTAAGAAATAAAGCTTTAGTTTTCCTAAAAAAAATGTAGTTAAAACATCCCAGTTACCAAGTCTTGGCAGGAACTTCTCCTTTTGAGCGTCCGTGCCATATGCATTTATAGGGTGCATGACCAGTGAAGACTGGACACTCATCACAGACCGATAACCACTGTCCACTCTCTCTACCTCTCGGGCGATCAACCCGTACGCCACATAACTGGTCCCAGCGCAGCCATATCCTGCAAAATTTAGAAAATTTTGAATTTTTGATTAAGGACTAAATAATTTTTCCCAGATTTTCCTTTTACATCAATTATTTGATGATTAAATTGAATGATCATTAACCTTTTTTGTCAAGATAACATATTTTACTGGATAACTCCTGTTTAAGGATTATTGGAGTCCTACAAAGCCATGTAAAAATGTAGTGATTTTTTTAAAATTGCATTTTAGTCAACATGTTATTTTGGGTTTTTGACTAAAACTCAACTTAAAAAGAATAAATATATGCTAAATACTGAATAGAATTTTATCAAAAGATTAAAACTCACTCAAAACTGGCTGTCACTGTTTACATCTACCATTAAGAAGGAGAGAAATATTGCGTAGGCAGAAAAATGAACAAGGTTACAGCACAATATAGAAAAGAACTAAAAAAATAATTTTAAAAATATTGTTTACCTTTGATTGTTGGGCCAAGGACACCCAGCTCTCCCATCTCTGACACTATCTCACGATGAAAATCTAAAGTATAGGAAACCAAAATAAAACAGTGATTCAACTGGGGGAAATGTTGCATTATATAAGCAAAAACAACACCACGTGGTTTATTTATTTGACATCAAGATCTGCGTTGTTAATAATTCAACCTTTCAGCACCACCTGATGTCATGAATTAACTCAGTCAATGCTGACTGGTATCGAGCAGTTACGATTGCCTTCACTCTTTGGGGAACTCTGCATGTTTAACTCACGTTCATTTCTGTTGGCCATCAGAATGCGGGGCATGAGTTTTTCCTGGCAGTAGTCACGAAAGGAGTCTCTGATCATGACCTCCTCTTCGGTCAGCTGACCCTCTAAGTTTAGAGCGTCTCTCCAGTTGAAGTTCACCTTGGCTAATGTTGAAAACACACACACAAACACAGCAGTTATGTCATCATCGTCACGCTGTAGCTGCTTTCAAAACATGTGGACTGACATTCTTAAAAACAATCAAACGTTACTAACGGGCTTTAGTCGATTTCTTCACGTCATCAGCAGCATCTAAGAGGGACAAGTGAGATGTGTTTTAGAAATAAACACAGTGAACAAAAAGAAATAAGTACAGCACAAAACAGAGGAAAAAGAGAGCATTCCACAATGCAAATATGTCATTAAAACATTCCTAAAATAAATGATGAGTAAAATATTTAATAAAGGCAATGCTTTTAGTCTCCTTGAGACTATTGGGGAAATACTGGCTTTGCAAGGAAAAAGTAGAAGGATAACGATAATACAAATTAAAAGTATAATTTGGACAAGTTGGGTGGGTTGGCTTAAAATGCCAATCGCCAGTCGCATCCAGTCTCCGAGCCTCAGTTTGCCCAGGTCTGCTTTATGTTGTTTTAATTTATATCACAACCTTGACATATCTTGTTTACTCACTTGCAAAATAAGTAGTAACTAGGTTAAGACTTTACTTAGTTACCTGTCTGAGCTGCAGCACTGCTGTTGCTCTGGGCTCTGGACGCCGACACGGCACATCTCTGACCAGCAGAGAGGAGACGACCCACAGCATTTCTGAGAGCCATGTGTGTTCACTGTATAATGGAAAAGAAGGGTTAGGGTTAGGGTCAGTGTAACCAAATTCCCACTGTTTATCTTTCATTGTCATGCTACTTGAAATGTTGGTTTACAATGGTAAATATAATTTTCTGTAAAGAAGATTAACAAATGTACTATTCTGTAAAAAGTAAAAATATATTTTCTCTTTTGTTGATTTTTCATACCAGTAAAGGGAATAGAATGGATTAAGACAGTGTGAAATTAATAAACGTCAACAACTATAGCAATAACTTTTTAATAACTATTTAATAACTGTAGTGTATCTTATGGCCAAGATGACTTAGCACCATCATTATCACAATTCAGTAATGGAGTTTTGATCCTCAATATATTCTATTCGCTACGTTTTTGTTGTGATCTGATCCGTTTTTATCCACTATTTTACACAGTACCGTGACGTAGTTAAGGGAACTATTGCAGCGCGTCCACGGTATGTTATGTCACTGCACTGTGACGTGTTGATTTTCCTGAAGAACCAGGAAGAAATTCATAGAACGCACATTAAAACACATTTTCAGTTGAGCAGTGTACTGTATATTTACACTGCAGAAAACATGACACTCATTGGAAAATATGTGTCAGGTCATTCACAGACCGTTCGGACGGTTACAGACTGTAAATGTACGTTAAGCTGTTAAAATTACAATACAAATATGTTAATTTAATCAAAGCTCATATGGTGGCTGATAAAAATAGCACTCGAAATGACAGTAGCATTTTAGCACAAGGACGACACAGCATAGCGAGATATCAGCGCGTGTATGCAAACGCACATGGCCTTTTTGTGTAAATGAAAACTCGATTTAAAATCTACTTTAATCTTACCTTTGTTATCAGTCGATGCTAGTTTATTTCGCGATACGGTGACTTATCACTGTGAATACGATCCGTGAAAGTTGCTTAAGTAACACGCAGTCCGTTGTTTACGTCACGAAATACGTAACGACAAAACAGGATCCTGCATTCCGCCATTAAAGGCGGGGCAAAATACCACTCTTTATGGAATCTCTTCCATGTTTGATCTCAATTTTAGTGTGAAATGCAATCACTTGTTCAAAATAGGAAAACTTGTTGTATATGGTGTTGCTGACGTTTCAACAAGAAAACCACTGCACATTGTTAAAGATTATCATCACCCAAAATGGCGCTTTTGTGTTGCCGAGAGACTAGTCTAGGGGGGTGTCGGCTCGCACCCTTCTCGCTTATTGGCTGCTAAACCAGTCCAATCTTTAAAATATATATTTTAATTGATTTAACAATGCTAAATCCTACATTTACAAGGCACCGTGTTGAACCACTATAAGCCTGTGTTTTGTTGAACTTACTGTGTTTTGTCTTATTAATAAAGAATAATATAAAACATTTTTGATTTAACACTGCTGTTAGACCAAAATAATACCAAAGTGTACAACCTTATGTTTACATGTCAGAACATACGTTATTTTTATGAAAATGGAAATAATTAAAGCATTGTTTTTTCTTAATTAGTTTATTTCCTCTATTGTCTGTTTTATTTTTTCAAATGGTTATTTATTGTCTAATTTAATTAAGCTTAAATAAATGCCCACAATTCTTTTTGTTTTGCATAAAATGTCCCCCAAAATGCAAATATACACTCAAAAACGCTTCAAGTCAAACAAAGAACTTACAAAAAGGTGTTGTTACTTCACATAGGCAAATGACTTGTTGTCATGTCACTATGACTGTAAATTATTCATCAGTTTACGAGGAAACTGCACAGGACACTGGGAGAAACTAAGCCACCGGTGCCAATCCAAGGCAACATTGTTATTTTGGCAGTAACACTATTATTTCAAACATGTATCTTTTATCTTTGTCTTAACATGATAACACCCTGAACATTACAGAAAATGTTGGCATGCATTAAGACAATTCGATTTTTAAACTGAAGCATTTATCACATTTAATTCCTTTTGAATTAAAAAGAAAAATACACATTTGAAACTAAATATCAGCCAAATGAAGAGATTGGTAATCACCACATACAGCTTATGAAAAGATAATTCCAACGAAAATATTGCAAAAAACGTTTTGCATTAAAAACTAGAGATTAACTGTCTAATAAAATGATCACTTAAAGTTAGGAACTGAGTTTCCCCCCCAAACACATAACACATTCCATTGTAGTGGCAAGGAGACGTAAACTGTGGTCACATGAGAGAAGGTGTATGATTGGCTTATAGAGCTGTCAATCACTAACCGAGGCTATACTATTGGCTGGCTCCCGTCTCCGTTGCCCAGGAATGCGCTGTTTTCCACTAGCGCTCCAATTCCCTGGCTCTCTCTCCGTCTCTCTCTGTCTCTCTGTCTCTTTCTCTCGCCTTCTCGCTGTTGTGGAGCTGAAGCAGTTCTGACCACTGTGATCTTAGTGTGCCTGTTTTTCCCATGGTACTTGTGCTGTGACCAGTGTGATAATGGAAATGGATGAGAAAAAACCGGACGATAAATATGGTAAGAACATCTCTTATTCTCCTTATTTAACGCAATTGAAAGAGTGAGTGAGTGATTTTCCTGTAAACGGGCTCTAAGATGGAAACAATGACTGCACGAATGGATGGATGGGTGTGGACCTCATGGGTCTCCGTGTAGCTTCATCCGCACCCACCAACACGTACAACCAATAACACCATCGCCATCACCATCATCATGACCTGTTTTTGGAGATTTTTTTTTCACCGGAAACCACACCTTCAATGAAACAAATGTGTTTCTAATCAGCCGTTCGTTTTTCTTTGCTTCACGGCGACTAACTATGTTCACAAACCGGTGTCTGGAGCTTGATTTAGGGTGTTTGAGACAGACGCTAAACTGTTTTGTACATATTCTGTTGTTTTGTGTGAAATATGCTTTTCTGGTCCATGACCAGACCCTGCGAACTGAGGCCAGATGCCTCTGTTTCTATGTATAGTGTTAACTTGTTTTGGAAATGAAACTGGGCTTCTGCCATAGTATTGCCATGTTACTATTTAATAACAAGCTATTTCCATACGACACTGATTTGTATATTGATGTTTTTGTTTTGATTATGTGTCTAGACAGAGGGCAGTGAGGCTGTGACACTGATATTCATATACAGATCTGTCAGGTGGTATCAGTTACAATTTCTTTGTCTTTTGTATCACAATAACAAAATGATAATCAAGCAATACAAATTGGCTTCCTGACTTGATCAGTAATCATATCAGATAGATTTTTTTGGACTAGAAGAGTTAACGCCACACTGTACATATCATTTGTTTAGGGCTTAATGACAGAGTTTAAGTGTCAGATTAACTTTGTTGTTGTGTAGACATGATGTAACCTGGTGGGCGGGTCTATCAGTCAGCCCAATCCCACTGATCTCCAATCCTCCAAGCTAAATTAAGTTGGTGCGGATCGATCAGTGGGCAGATAACCCCTACATTTAAGCCTTGATAGAATGACAACTAGATACGTAGATAAATAGACGCAGCAAATGGACAGACACTGATACTACTCTTCTTCCATCCTTTGTGCAGGATGACACCACACTTATTTGACCTAATTACTGTTTTAGATAAATGGGTTCTCTTAGATTGAACACAAGTAGTTCACCCATATAATTAATTGGAGATTGTTTTCTTCTTTTTTTTTTTCCCACCGCGCCCTTTAGTCATCACCAGGATGAACGTGTTCATCTGTCTTTCCCCAGGCCTTCTCTAATGCTACACCAACTATGTCTCTGTTCTCCATCACTACATGGATACACATGCTGGTCTTTTTTTTTTTGTCTTTTCTGCCTGACAGCAACGTCCCCTTTTTATGTCCTCATCTCCATCTCACCTCTCTAAGTTTCTGATCCTCTGATGTGACCATGACACTGTCCATCTTAGTCACTCACTGTGGACGGATGAGCCTAACTCCAGCTAAGTTTTCTGTCTTTAAGACTTAAGAGTCTGGTCACATGTTTACATGTTTACCCTGTCTTCTTCCAGTGTGAGCCGGGAGTGAGTCTAGCTTGTCCATTACCATTAACAAAAATAGGCTCTGGGTAATTAATAAAGCATTCCTTCGCCCACGTAAACAGGAACACATGCACTTCAACAAGATATTATTTGCTTTTCCCCTCATGTGATGGGAACACCCATCTTCTGTCCCAACCACATGCATGACTCACTTTTGGTGATATATGTGTCACTCCTGTGTCTGCAAAAACAGCACAACTTGTGCATCCCTCAGCTGACAGTTGTGGTCGTCTTATCACATCCACATTGCCTGCTCAGTCCATCCTCTCCACAGAATTCCAATGTTTTCTTGGTTCCAACTGTGTGCTGGTGTTACATTAGCAGTGGTACAATGCAAAGCTAGAGCTTAGATGATTGACTACAGTAATGGAGTCTAATTGTTGCCTTCAGCCATATTTCACATCTTGCCCGCAGCCCACATCAGGGAGGTGAAGTCCACATCTTTCAGACTGAATCTGTTGAGTTCCAACATTGTAGTATTTCCTTTTGCATCTCTGTTTCCATGTAAACATTTTTCCCAGACTCCCCCGCCCCCAGAATGAGCTGAAAGATCACAAACAATTGACCCTTTAAACTGGAGGCAAAGGGTTTTATGAGAATCTCTCAGAGGCAGCTCCTTGGTTCTCCTTCTATGACATTTTATTAGGATCTTAACCAGTGAGTTAGGATGGGAGTTTTCACACCAGCTGTAATAGACCCCACTTACTAAGATTATGGTGGTTCACAATAATCTGATTGAAGTTTGCTGAGTACATCTTCCTTAGTTGGTTGGAAACCATCTAACATTTTATACAAACAGTATTTTTAAAAACCTAAACTCACAAGAACCTTCAAAAGAGTGCAGTACTTCTGTTTAAGGTGGACTATTATCTATGCACAAGAAATGTTAGACTGTTAAAGAAGAACTAATCTATATCTTTTTTTCAATTATATACATACGATACAGGATATTCAGTTGGTTCTGTAATGTGTAGTCAATTCCATAGTGTAGGGTTTAGCACGCTTGCCTTGCAAGGTGGGAGTCCTGTGTTAAATTCCCAGAAACCACAAGATTGCCTGTCTGGGGCAGTCTGTAATAACAGTTATAACAACTGTTGCTGTTAACACCGTACTTTTCACCGTAATAGGGATCTTTAAAGTCACTTGCATCACTTTGTTTTCTATTATATTAACATAAATGCAATGTAATGATATATGGCTGGATGGATATCAAATAAAAATTAAACATGTAAGCAATTACAACTAAATAAAACAGAATGTAAAATGAACTATATGAGGGTACTATACACAGTTAAAAGAAAATCAATCATATATCAATCAATACTGCTGTTCGGCTGTGATATCTAGCCATTTTTCATGGTTTTCTTGGTAGTAACCAAAATCACTTTAGTCCCTTACATCAATAGTTGTGGCACTGTATTGACAAAAACAAGCGTTACATGTTTTCCTGCCCATTGTATTCTTCAGGTAATATACCTTTAGTACCTGGCATTAAAATGAACAGCAGACTAGAGGTGGTACAATACTTTTCCATAACTATATGTACATAAATACACAAACACATACATACGGTACAGTATGTATACATACATAGTCATATATGCATGTGTATTTATATATGCACTTAAAGGGTTGGGCAATCATGAGCAATCAGATTGGGATAATCGCACATATAGATAGCTATTATTGCACAAGTTGTGAGGTAGTGAGTAGTGACTCCTGGCTGCGGTACACAGTGGAAGAATTCAGTCTCTGTTTAGTCTCCAGTCCAAGTTTTGACTGTGCTGACCCCTAATGATGTGACAGGCCTACAATAATTCTTCTTTTGTCTTGTCTGAAGAATGAATGTAAGAGCTGCGATTGCAACAGGCATCCAGTCTGACCAAAAAGATACATTTATACAAGAAAACAGTCTGTTTCTCTGTAGTATTAGGCTCGAAACTAACTGCTGTTTGGAGTGTATTTCCTGGCAGTCGCAGGCTGGGGTTCTTACATGCAGACAGGCTCCAGCCTGCAGTGGCTCGACTGTGTTCAGCCCCGCCTGTGGAAACCCACTCAGCAGACATGATCAAGAAGCTTCAAGTCAATATGAGTTGGCAAACACCCATATGTGTTAACAGTGTCTGCACAGAGACACTGCGGCTGACTATCACAATGACTCCTTGTACAGTAGTTCTGGTTGTGAAGGAAAGAACAGTGAGATGAGTCAGTGCTGATCACTATGGTGTGTTTGATTCGTTAGAATAAGTTTACTGTGGGTTCTTCTCGAGCTTCCAGATGGATCTAAGTCAATGGCTGTAACAGGTACTGTCAGCTGAGGAGAACAGGAGCAACCACAGTGCTATTGGGTTTGAAGTAAAGATGAAAAAAAAATCTTTGAGTAAAAAGACAAGAGACACTCTATATGCAAAGCACATATACATGCACTCACACACAAAGTGGCTACTAATCCATTAAGGTAGGCAGGGATGGGCTTATTTGATAACCCCTTTGGGCCCATTAGTGAATCACATCAGTCATGACATCATCACTTTTTTTAGTGCACATACACACACAGACACAAGGTTTGGGGTTGGAGAGCTCTTCACATAGAGAGTACATCTGCCAAATCTTAAGGATTTCAACAGTAATTATATAATACAGGTTAAATAGGTCTTGTAAACAATAGTCAACAAATGTAAAATGGTGATATAATTATCAGTCAGTTAACACTGGGACAACCATTTTGTTCTCTGCAGGACTCATGTCCAATGCTTGTTGCATCATTTGATTTGTTTCCATATCTGCACCATATCTAACAGTATATCTTTTCATATATTTGAAGGTTAGATTATGGTTGGAAGAGAGGTCCAGGCTAGTATATGTACTGTATTCTGCCACGTATTAATGCAACCTTTACAGACCTTGTTATGTAGCCCATCAATGTTTGGTATTTGTGCAATAACCACAGTCCATGTTTTCTTAACACTCATGCAATAATGTAAATATTCTGTATATTCTGTTACTGTTAACGTACATTACTATTTATTTCTCACTTCTTCCCCACTGACTTGTAAAAAGACACTCACTCACTCTTAATTTCCAACATGGGATAAAAAAAGGTTTCCGTTTCTCTATCTGTATTAACAGTAAAATAAAAGAATAATATAAGATCAGTCAGTCGTATAAAGAGTTTTTTCTCAAATTAATCATGACTGTCAGATGTTCATAAAAAATAATGTGTTGCATTTAGCTTACAGCAAAAGTTTTGTCGCAAAAAATCTTGTCCACTTCTTATGGTGATCCAGCAGAACCAGCTTTTTAGAATGGGATAAGATTTTGGTTATCAAGCAATGCCAAGGTTTCAACACGCGATCGTGCTTGATCAATGAAAAAGCTGATTGATTACAACGATCCAGCAACATGGCTGCCTCTGTGGTTTTACTTGATGTTACTGATGCAAAGGGACTCTCCCTGTTGTCTTCTACAGTGGACCAGATGAATTCTAAACTGTGCTTTATACATATGACGTATTATGACAAACTAACACTGCTTACACCTAAATATCAAAGGGAATTAAAACCTTATTGGCATTAGGGATCATCCTGGCATTCTAACAGCATCAGGTGTGGCTACGTGAGAATACGTTCTCACTACATTTTCACCATGATGAAATTGTAAGGATGCACTTGATACACAATATGATTCACATTTTTGGTTTTATAATTCCATCAAGTATAAGGTGCAGTGGTGGTTTATGGAAACTGTCTGGGATCTGGAAGCCACCAACTGCCAAGTCACCGCTGTGCTACACTGACCACGGCTCTCCTCACCAACTCTCCTTAGGAGCTTGTGTTGCTGAGGTCACGTTTCATTATGTGCATTGGTGTTTTAAGACACAGTGACAAATAATTTTTCCTTCACTATATAAAGAGAAAGAGATCTTTGGTCAGCAAATGAGTGATGTCATATTTACTCCAGAATAACCATATGTGTTTATTTTAACAATTGCACATTTATCTTGGAGGACAAATGGTAGCAGCTGCAGCAACAACTGATCTGCTGGAAGGGTTGTCAGCACAGTGGTGGACTGTTTTAAAGGCACTCAACAGGAAAGAAGATGAACGCTGCCTGTGCTTTAATGGGAGTGTGTTTGTCACTCCCACAGATGGAGGCTGCGAAGGAAAGGCTGGAGGAAAAAAACACTCCAAAAGGACACTTAGACTAAATGATGGCAGCAAAATGGGTCACAAGGCATGCATGGTAATCATAACAACGAGTAATAATAATAACTTACTGCCAAACAAAGATATAATAATAAATCACAATACTGGCTGGATTAATCAAGATTTCCTTGGAAAATCCACATTCATTTGCATGAAGAAAATTCAAAACTTTCTCTTTATCTATAGTTCTGCAACAGAAAAAGCAATAACTGCAGTTAGGTGTCAGTGTATCTTTACGATTTATCCTTGATTCAGCTGAAGTTTGAAGGATTTTCTATTAAACATTAGATCTGAAGACGTCTTTAGCTTTAGGAAGCCAGCCATAAATGACCTTTATGACTGGAAGTCCTGGTAAAATTCCAGAGGATGACCATTGGCACCAGGTTACAAACTGCTTCTTTGTCTGGTCTGAGAACCTAAATCCACTTCCTGCCAAGATGTTAAGTTTTGTGCAAGTGCAACTGCTTTTGTAAAGAATGAATACTTTTACCAGGTTTTTCTTCTGGATTGGACAAATTTAAGGAATGTGTGGCTTGATTTAGAAACCTAAACAATAAGAGGCTGCCCCTAAACAACAAGATCTAATAATGAAACGTGATTTAGACTTTTGACATTTTCTCTGATCATACTCTGTTGATCAGCAGTTTCACAGTAACCAAAACACATCTAATGTTCCGTTTTATTGTTTATCTCAGTGTCACTGTTAATTGACTGCTTTACAGCTGTGACATCGAAACACGTCATGCATGATTTCAGTCACATGATGGATTCAGGGGGCAGACAAAGACAGGACATTTCTCAGTAGAGACCTGTAGGACGAAGTTATCGTTTATCTCGCTGCCCTCTCACAAGATCATTGTTCTCGAGTTGCAAGTTTTGACAGTTTGTAAAGTCAGATGTTAGATTGAATTGAAAATTCGGAATCCACAGCATAGAGGTTAATTAGGAGCAATGCCCTGACGCTGTTTTGGTAGTTGGCATGTTATTGTGGTCGCACGACTGCAGCTGTGCAGCTGCAAAAGTACAAAAAGCGGAAACACACAAACTAAGACTAAGATCTTTAACATGTAATGTGTCAGTTTAAAAAAGAATAGCTTTCGAAGCCTCAATTTTAACACAGCATATTTTACTCACTGCACCTTAGTGTCTCCGTTCTGTCCACTCAGTGCCACTTTGTGAAATTGCAGCAAAAACATTTCTGGAGGAAGTAAGTCACAGTAACTGTCAGACGTTAGAGGGGTGAGAGGCTAACAACAGGATAACAACAGGAAGACTAAAAAGGAACCTGTGAACGCAGACGGATGTGAGAGGAGATAAGTAAGAGCAGAATGACAAAGTACGACCGAGGAGGTATGAAAATATGGATCTTTGGCTTTTATGATGGTCTGTTAGGTCTTGGACATGGCAGTGTTATGCAATGTGATTGTGTGTATCTCCATTTTCTGTGAGAGAGTGTGTAGTTTTAGTTGTGTTTGATCACTCAAAAAATTAACCTCAAGGCAGTGATGGAAACCAATATTTTAAGCACCTAAAAAACAGACTGATTGTCCTTGTGTTAATCGTCTTGATGACAGGTCATCTGATTACAGTAAGAGGTCAAGACGAAGCCTTACATTATTCAAAGGTGTAATTAGGAAGGCTGAACTTTGCTAACACTAAAGCTCTTGCTCTTTTTCTTTTCGCAAATGTTGACTCAGTCGGCTAGCTCATAGTGATATCATGTTTCTCCTCTGTCGCATCTGAGGGGTTTCCATGGCAGCTGGCCATGTCCACAGAGATGTGGTTGTCACCAGGGAGCCATTTTATGGGTTGCTAGGCATTAGAGTAAAGAGGGCGAATCCTTTTGTGCTGGAGAGTCTACTTTCTTTCCTTCTGTAAAGTATTTGTGTATATATAGAAAAGAACGTCAGTGTCTACAGTAGAAGATCCAGATCCTGCTCTGTACTCCTGGAATTATCCAAAATATGAATGTCTGCCTGCAGGACTTTTTGGAGGACCTCAAAAAGTAGACTCAGCATCCCAGAATTGTTATTTTGAGTTATGTAGCAAGAACCCAGCCTAATCTGGCCTATAATATGTGGCAGAAAAATACCACTAAATAAAATTATGTGTCTGGCATCAAAGCTGTTTTCTAAATATAATAATAAACGTTTATCAAATTTATTAGCAGCGTCTTTATGACATCTTGGTCAGACTCCAGGTGTCAAAGCAGTTTTATTGCCTCACTAAAGAGCTCCACTGCATATTATGCAGCACAGGATTGGTGCTTAGGAACAACCTGCCGCATTAAATCTTTATTTTCAGTTGGGAATTTTGGAACCGTCTGTTATTGGTGCTTTCCCTTTCTTTGAAGACCAAACTCTTCTATCTCCTCACCTACTCATTTGTTGTTTGTCCATTTTACTAGTCTTGGGTTTTAAATTTAGCATTAATGTATCATGTGTTATCGACTGACGAGAGAAAAAAAGAAGGTGATACTTAAATTGCTCCTATAAATAAATAGGAGCAATTAAATAAATAATTAATAATTATGTTAACACCAATAATTGATAAATAATTGTGTTAACACCAGCAGTTGTTATAACTGCTGTAAACAGGCTGCCCCCTGACAAGCGCCAGCCTTGTTGTTCCTCTGGCATCTCACCCAGAACTCTCTGCTCTCCCTGTTTTGGAGGCAGGCGTGCTAACAACCACACTATGGGACACACTGAAACAACAACTTTGGTGGGATTCTTACCCACAACCTTTGAAGCTCTTCTTCTCTGGGCAACTAGAAGTCCAATACGCTATCTACTGTTTAGGTAGATTTAGGAAATTTAGGGAAGACATGTCCGAGGCAGACATCTTTGAATCAAGTTAATGCAGCAAAAATTCTAAAAAAATAAAAACTTGTTTAGAATAAGATAATCAATAAATTGCAAGTTATGCATTATTTTTCTACATAATATTTGACCCCCTGACCAGTGCCTATCTGTTGCAGTCCATTCATGTAGGAGACTGTCGAGTCAGTAGACATTAAGTTTTTTAAAGACCTTTCGCCTCTCATCCAAGAAGCTTCTGCAATTCTAACTGTTCGTTTGGAGTAATTTTAATGAAACCCTTTAACCTTCTGTGAGGACTGGGTATCTTCATGGACATGGCAGTGATGCCTGGACTCCTGTGTTTGTATCTTATCTATCTTTTTGTGCAACTGTGTCTTGTCTCTTTTTCTATCAGTTTATAACTTGTGAAAATAATGAGTAGGCAAAAAAGATTTTGGTGAGTCAGTCATGATAAAACACAAGGCTGTTGCCCTCCCTTTCAGTTTCTACCTTTGTCTCTGTGAAGTGAGCGTGGGATCAAATTAACTCATTAACTTATTTGAGGCTTTAATTCCTTCTGTGCAAGTGCACAGTAAATCTAGACTAATTTAATTCATAATCCATTAATGACATTTGGTTCATTCCTCCACCAACATAAACATTTACTTAGGAACAGAGCAAACTCCTTAGTCACAGTCTCAGCCGTAATGAGTGCATTTTCACTGCAGTCAATGTGGTTGTATTCTTCATTCACTCATTAATACTCTGGTGATGCATGCTCAGTGTTCAGGGAGGCTTTTTATTGAAATTTTGTTTAAATTTACAGGAGAGTCCAAGAAGTTTGATCCCAATTTCAAAGGACCGATCCACGACAGGCGAGTGACTGAAATGAATAGATTTCTCCAGTGGGAGGGGGCGCTCTCTCACTGTCTTTGTTCTCTGTGTTTCAGGAGCTGCACAGATGTTCTCTGTTGCATCCTCTTCATTCTGGCCCTTTTGGGTTACTTTGCAGTGGGCATCATAGGTAAGGCTGTGTTTTCATCACTACAACACACTATAATATTGTCTTATCGCTGCAAGTTAGTCTCCATCTGGTGAGTTTGTCTTCTAACTTAAGAATCTAGCTTTGATCTTACTGCATAACTTAGGTGGAATTGTTCTTTTTTTGTAATATTGATAACCTCCTTGTGTTCTGTAGCCTGGTCTCAGGGTGATCCCAGGAAGGTCATCTACCCCACGGACAGCAGGGGGCAGTTCTGTGGACAAGCAGGGACACCCCTGGAGTAAGTCAAGTCTTGTCTGATTTAATTGTATGGGCCAAAGTCACAAAACACGTGTGTCTCCATTTTGTCTGTCAAAATAAAGCAATTTTTATACAGTCAACATTAATAGGGAGGTGAAATAATACAGGAGAAACTGGTCCATTCTGTTCTATTTTTCTGGTCTAGTCTAGTCTGGCCTGGTTTGGATTGAACTGGACTAGTCTGGTCTTACTGACTTGAGTCTAAGTCTAATGTTTCATCAGTGTTTGTCTGTGAAGATTTTCATTCATACAGGTCATTATATGCAAATAGGGTTTAGTTGTAGGTAACTGGACTTCTTCTTGGTGTTGAAAGACGTTTCATTCCTCAACTGAGGAACTTCATCAGTTTCTGGTAGTTGTTGGAGGGAACTCTAGTATATATCACTACACTAATATACAGTATACTGATATAACCAGCAGTTACAGCAGTATATATACAGTTATATCAGTATATGTCAGTGTAGTGCAATTCTTTGGAATTTTCTTAGATTGTGATTATTGTGAAAATTAGTGTTTAAACACAAATGGTTTGTCTTGGTTTATATCAGTTCTTTAGTTCACAGTTGTAGCCCAGTCAATGTCGCCAAGATTTTCCTCATGTTTGTGCTCTTTGTTATTTATACAATAGTTAATTCTCATGGTTGTCACGACAAATGCAGCCTGAGCCTTGACAAAAACCACTTTCCTCTTCACTGCCAGGAAGAAGCCATTCCTCTTCTACTTTAATATCCTGAAGTGTGCCAGCCCCCTGGTGCTCCTAGAGTTCCAGTGCCCCACCACACAGGTGAGACACTGAAGGCCAAGCTTGTTCAAAAGAAATGCAGTTTAAGTTGCCCTGCTTCATCTGACTCATGTCCCGTATCGTTGTTATTCTGTAGTTATGCGTAGAGACCTGTCCAAACAGACATATGACATTGGTAAAAGCCAAGGTGGGCAGCATGGATGACCGTGAATACTACAAACAGTTTTGCAAGGAGGGAGTGGACTTTGCAAAAATGGTAAGAAAAAGTAGATACTCATATTACCTCCAAAAATACAGTAAATTTCTATCTATGCACCTTATCAGACTTTACTGATGATATTAAGACAGTAAGAAATGAATCTTGATGCAAAAAGGAAAAAAATAGGACAAAATGAAATAAAGAAAGGTTAGAAAAAATAAATATGTAAAACTTTGGCTGTTCTTGATTGTTTAAAAAAAAACAAAGAAAAAAATTGAAGTTTTTAAAATCTGTAAAACTTTTTGGCATGGTGCAAAACAACTATAAATATTAAGACTAGGCCTTAAGTAAGTGTCTTTCTGTACTGTTCCAGAATTCAGCAGATTCTGTTCGATTCAGACAACCGAAAACATAAAAACATCTCTGATCTCATTTGTTTTCTTTTTAACTCAGAGTCCGCCTGAGATCCTGAGGGACGGTTTGTGTCCGGCCATGTTGATGCCCAGTAAAGTCTGTAAGGAAGGACCTCTGCCCACATTTCTTCTCATGGATTATCACAGTGAAGTTGGTCATAATTTTTGTCTCCTTCCCACACAGTCACCCGTCGTTGCCTTCCTGCCTTAGGAACGATGAAAGGTGGTGTTGTGGTGGTGGGAAATGAGACCATTTTTGATTCTGGTGAAGGAGTCAATATCAACGCCTCTGATGTTTTGGAAGCATCGAAGTGAGTTCTTTTCTCTGAGTGGTACCTTCAACTGTCTGTTAATTCACTTAGAATTCCAATGTCTGTTTAGTTCTGAGTCACAGCCGTGTCAGAAAACTATGGTATTGCACCAGTCACGTTTCTTAAATTGACTACAGTGAAAATCTTCACTATCTCCCATGGCTCTTATACCTCATTAGCAAATGAAGAAAACTTTCATAAACTTTTTTATTTTAAGATTTCTTGTAAAACTACTGATGTCCGTAAATAACCCCAAAATAATATAAATCTTTTTTTTATGTACTTAGCACATTATAAAGCACTTTAAAAGCTATAATATTTGATCATGTCTAATACACATGGAGCAGGAGCTAAATATCACCATGGTTTTAAAGTAGAAACATAAGCAGAGTGAAGTGATTAAAGGGCACCCAGAGCTCCAGTGTTGTTGCTGAAGTAACCCGTGCTGCTCCACCCCCACTGGGTTGGGTCAGGTTCCTCTCCCCCTCATCAGGGCTCTGTGGCGCAATGGATAGCGCATTGGACTTCTAGTTGATCAGAGAAGGAGAGATTCAAAGGTTGTGGGTTCGAGTCCCACCAGAGTCGCTTTTTTCAATTTTGATTTTTTTTATTAGTCCCTGATGATTATTATTGACACTGCTTGAGTTGATATGAAATTGCAAATTATAGGAGATATGGTAAATAGGCTGACAGAAAGAAACAACTAAGATAAGTAAATCCTTGGTAGTTCCGGTGGAAAATTAAAGCTCCTAGCTGTACATCAGCGAGGAATACAGGAATAGAATCAACATATGTTGATACACCATCAAAGAATAGGGAAAACAGTGTTGTTAATAGGCAGGAGTGAATAGTATCCGTAGATATTTCATTGGACTTCCAGTTGACCCTCATGAAGAGATTCAAAGGTTGTGGGTTCGAGTCCCACCAGACTCACATTTAAACTTCCTTTTGTGAATGTTACAAATAGGGATTTTTCTTAATGCCACTCCACAGCTCAGCTTCCAGGGCTCTGTTGCGTGATGGATAGCGCATTGGACTTCTAGTTGACCCTCATAAAGAGATTCAAAGGTTTTGGGTTCGAGTCCCACCAAAGTCGCATTTAAACTTCCATTTGTGAATGTTACAAATAGGGATTTTTTTTAATGCCACTCCACAGCTCAGCTTCCAGGGCTCTGTGGCGCAATGGATAGCGCATTGGCCTTCTAGTTGACGCTAATGAAGACATTCAAAGGTTGTGGGTTCGAGTCCCACCAGAGTCGCATTTAAGCTTCCTTTTGTGAATGTTACAAATAGGGATTTTTTTAATGCCACTGCACGCCTCAGCTTCCAGGGCTCTGTGGCGCAATGGATAGCGCATTGGACTTCTAGTTGATGCTAATGAAGACATTCAAAGGTTGTGGGTTCGAGTCCCACCAGAGTCGTATTTAAATTTCCTTTTGTGAATGTTACAAATAGGGATTTTTTTTGTAATGCCACTCCACGCCTCAGCTTCCAGGGCTCTGTGGCACAATGGATAGCGCATTGGACTTCTAGTTGATGCTAATGAAGACATTCAAAGGTTGTGGGTTCGAGTCCCACCAAAGTCGCATTTAAACTTCCATTTGTGAATGTTACAAATAGGGATTTGTCTTAATGCCACTCCATAGCTCAGCTTCCAATGCTCTGTTGCGCAATGGATAGCGCATTGGACTTCTAGTTGACCCTCATAAAGAGATTCAAAGGTTTTGGGTTCGAGTCCCACCAAAGTTGCATTTAAACTTCCTTTTGTGAATGTTACAAATAGGGATTTTTCTTAATACCACTCCACAGCTCAGCTTCCAGGGCTCTGTGGCGCAATGGATAGCGCATTGGACTTCTAGTTGATGCTACTGAAGACATTCAAAGGTTATGGGTTCGAGTCCCACCAGAGTCGCATTTAAATTTCCTTTTGTGAATGTTACAAATAGGGATTTTTTTTTAAATGCCACTCCACAGCTCAGCTTC
>JAFBJS010001538.1:208790-281708 GCA_016785265.1 Paraplagusia blochii
TTCCTTTTGTGAATGTTACAAATAGGGATTTTTTTTGTAATGCCACTCCACTCCTCAGCTTCCAGGGCTCTGTGGCACAATGTATAGCGCATTGGACTTCTAGTTGACGCTAATGAAGACATTCAAAGGTTGTGGGTTCGAGTCCCACCAGAGTCGCATTTAAGCTTCCTTTTGTGAATGTTACAAATAGGGATTTTTTTTTAAATGCCACTCCACAGCTCAGCTTCCAGGGCTCTGTGGCACAATGGATAGCATTTTGGACTACTAGTTGACCCTCATAAAGAGATTCAAAGGTTGTGGGTTCGAGTCCCACCAAAGTCGCATTTAAACTTCCTTTTGTGAATGTTACAAATAGGGATTTTTCTTAATGCCACTCCACAGCTCAGCTTGTAGGGCTCTGTGGTTCAATGGATAGCGCATTGCACTTCTAATTGACCCTCATGAAGCGATTCATATTATGTGGGTTCATGTCCCACCAGAGTCGCATTTAATCTTTCTTTTGTGAATGTTATTAGTTGGAATTTTTTTTTAAATGCCACTCCACCGCTCAGCTTCCAGGGCTCTGTGGCGCAATGGATAGCACATTGGACTTCTAGTTGACCATTAGAAAGAGGTTCAACGGTTGTGGGTTGGAGTCCCACTAGAGCTGCAATTATCTTTTTACGAATCTTTCTTTTTTGAACATTACATGATGGAAACAAATGAAGGACGCTAGTTGACGCTAATGAAGACATTCAAAGGTTGTGGGTTCGAGTCACATTTAATCTTCCTTTTGTTAATGTTAATAGTTGGAATTTTTTCTTAATGCCACTCCACAGTTCAGCACACAGGGCTCTGTGGCAGAATGGATAGCGCATTGGACTTCTAGTTGACCATTAGAAAGAGGTTCAACGGTTGTGGGTTGGAGTCCCACCAGAGCTGCAATTATCTTTACGAATCTTTCTTTTTTGAACATTACATGATGGAAACAAATGAAGGAAAATGCTGTGTGGTATTCATAAGTGAATACCACACAGTCACATAATATGTGATGTTTCAGGTTTTGTTTCTATTTCAAGTAAAGTGCCTAAAGCTTCCAGTTTTTGTTTTCATTCCTGGAACCAGTTCAAAGCCCTGTTTATAACCCATTAACCATTAAGTTTAAATAACCCTTTAACCAGAAAACAAATTGTCATGGCTGTGACACCATCCCTCATTTTACAGATCCATGATAAATCATTGCACTGATATTATATCATATTGAAGGCTTTTATGCAGTGATCTATGAGAGTCTGCACTGGCCCATTAGTTTTGCTGAGTGTACGTTACTCTGGGGCGCCTTTAATCATTCTATTACCCTCGGGGTATTCTCACTGCAAGTATTTCATAAAGATGATTAGTGAAACTGCTGTTGCTGCTGCAGTAGTTGGTAATGCTGCTGCTGCTGCAGCTGCTGTGTTTCACCCACTGTCAAATTACTTCGCGAACACTTTGTCAACTGTTCAAATTTGCTTTGCAGGAAGTCAAATGTGGCTATGGAAGCTCGGCAGGTGGCCATGAGAATCTTTGAAGACTACACACAGTCTTGGCATTGGATATTACTGTAAGTCTCCATTCTGATTTTGGACAAACTGGGAATAGCGTGACCGAATATATTTTATGTTGCAAGTTGCTAATTATATACATTGTTTGCATGACTGTGTGTCATATCTTACCAATGTTTTTTGTGTAAACATTATGCCAAAATTAAAAAATCTCACAAATTTTGCAAAAGCCTGTTGATTTAAATCAAGGTAAAGAATGATTTAGAAAAACTTGAAATTATCTTATTAATAAGATAATAATATATATTATTAATATTATTATTATTGGTAATAAGCCACATTTTAGCTAAATTTTAATTCTGAGTTTGCTGAGATTTTAAATAAAAATGCTAATGTTTATTTGCTTTACCAAAAGTACATGAATAAATCCCTGTTGTGCTGCACTGTAAATGTCAATGTCTCCTCCTTTTCCAGTGGTCTGGTCATAGCTATGTTGGTCAGTTTGATCTTCATCGTCCTGCTGCGATTCCTGGCAGGAATCATGGTCTGGATCATGATAGTGTTGGTCATTCTTGTTATTGGCTATGGTGAGTCCTTAGGCTACTCCTAGATGGCGTAATAACTTACAGTAAATTTAAGACAAACTTATAATCTTATAACACTATTCACACTGTTACAGGTATTTTTCACTGTTACATGGAATTTGCCAGTTTAAAGGGAGAACCTGGGGCTGACGTCACCATCCGAGACCTTGGTCTGCAGACAGACTTTGCCATCTACCTTCAGATCAGACAGACCTGGCTGGCTTTTAGTGAGTACTTTTTAAACCATGTTGTTGAAGCACAACAGTGTTACCGAGAAGGCAGAAAGCAAGGAAATTAAATGTTTAATTTTAACTGCTCATCAGTGATCATCCTGGCCATAGTAGAGGTCATCATCATCCTGCTGCTCATCTTCCTCAGGAAACGAATCCTCATCGCCATTGCGCTCATCAAAGAGGCCAGCAGGTGAGGTTCAGATGCACAATCAGTTTTAAATAAATTTGATACCTCTGTATTTCTATTGATTTTATATCTAGAAAAATCAACCTTTGTTTTTCAGAGCTGTTGGCCATGTGATGTCATCTCTCTTCTACCCCTTGCTCACATTTGCTCTCCTGGCTGTGGTGATTGCCTACTGGGCCATTACTGCTGTGTATCCTTTGCTTGATAATTGTCCATAATCCCCAAAACTTCAAGTAATTAGTAATGATTTGTTTTGTATAGAAAAGTCCTCCCTTTGCATTTGCCTCCTTGACAGCTCTGCACAGGTTCCTGTCCACCTCCAATGAGCAGGTTTACAAAGTCTTCAACAACTCAGAGTGTGAGTTCTCTCGACAGACCTGCGACCCTGCGGTACGTCCTGACACCATCTTACTGTTCAATAAATTAATTATTGTGAAGGCGGTGTGTACAGGTATACTTGGTGTACAAGTGTGAATTTTTTTTACAGTATTTGTTGTTGTCACACAGTCACACAAAGTCTGAATTTGGATGCAGTTATAAGGTTATCTAAATTAGAATAATTTTATTATGATTATGAGTTGTTCAGTTTAGACAATTAAGTACTTCACTGATACTTCACTGTCTAAACCTTGGCCATAATTCTCAGAAATTTAATATCTGTTTCCTTATTAACCTGCTTTCTTTGGAATATTTTACATTGTCATCACAGTGTCGTGTAAAAGATTTTACTCTGATAAGATATGAACTTGGTAATTTTCATAAATGTAATGACTTAAACTTTAAACGTTACAAAAGTTTCTATTTACAAGCCTATCCTAAATATGATGATTTAAATAAGTTAAAATAGGTTATACAGACGGTTTTAAAATCATTTTAGTGCTAATGCTCGTCATCCCGGGAATACCGCAGGAAGCGGACACACAGCATAACGTAAACAAACATGGCCGACTCTATCTGCACGGTCAGCCGTGATATCCGACCAACTCCCTTTACTTTAACGGGAGACGGAATGAAAAGCTTCGAATCTTTATACCGTTGTAGACGAACTGGACCAGAGACACCTTATATGTAAGCAGTGTCGCGCTGAAATAAATATTTGGGGAAACAGTTTCGTGTCGGAAACGTAAACGTTTTTAGCTGCTGGCGAAGACAAAAGTTAGTGATACTGTTTTTGCTTATTTATTTAAGACACTTACCGAATTTTGGATACCCTCCAAACTTTTTTTTTTCTTGTAAAGTGCGTATAAGTGGTATCGTATTATAATAATTATTCTGTTAAACAGATTTTGTTGACTTTTTTCATAAATGTGTGTGGGTCACTTCAGAGACTAACTGTAACCTGGCTCTTTATAACTGTGTCGTAGTTGTTACCGTCAAATTTGCTTCCATTTCCATTACTTTAATAAAATATGAAAATCAATTCCACTATTGTTTTATGCCAAATACACTGCACTCTTAAAATGCCAAATGCATTCTTAATGAGACAATTAACACAAAATAAAGTTGGTATTTGTTTTGTAATTGAATTATAGACTTTCAGTTGAATAATAAGATGTCCAGAGAACACTAGAACAATACGTTTTTTTTTAATCTTTTATATATTTATTAAAGTTTATTCTTTCTTTCAAACTAAATTTAGCCTTTTCTTCTGTAATTTTACATACACATTATTCTCATTCATTCAGGACTTTTTTCTCATGTTTTTATGCTGTGTTAGATGAAATTTTGACCTTGTTTGTTCTGTCTTCAGACATTCAACACGTCCAACATTTCCGCCCAGTGCCCTGATGCTGAATGTCTTTTTGCATTCTACGGTGGAGAGACCCTCTACCACAAATACCTCATCCTGTTCCAGTTCTACAACGTCTTTCTTTTCTTCTGGTGTGCCAACTTTGTGACGGCCCTGGGTCAGGTGACTCTGGCGGGAGCCTTTGCCTCCTATTACTGGGCCTTCAAGAAGCCAGAGGACATTCCTACGTATCCCATCTTTGCCTCACTGGGACGGGCCCTCAGGTGAAACCCTCTTGTGGTCCAACAGTTTTTGTATCTGTACATGTGTATGTATAAGAAAATTTTGTAAGTGTGGAATAGTTTTAGTAACTTTTTACATGTTTGTAGCAATGTCATTGTCTGGTTATAAAGTGGTTATTTTCAACGGAGTAGTTTAAAGGAAAGTTTAAGTTAGGAAAAATCAGTGATGATGTAGAACTGATGGATAAGGAGCCATGTGATGTGATTATGGATTTGATCATTTATTATCTTGATCTCCACTTTAAAGGCTGGGGTTCAAAGAAAAAATATTTTAGTTCATTGTAACTCTTTTTGAGAAAGTCAAAAGTCTGCTTATATTAAAAGTTAATACCATCTTATAGTCACAGTTGACTCCTGTTTCATCTCAACCCCTCTGCTCCACAGGTACCACACAGGTTCTCTGGCCTTTGGTTCTCTCATCCTGTCTGTGGTCCAGGTCATCAGAGTAATTCTGGAGTATTTAGATCACAAGTTAAAAGGTCAGTCGGGGAGAGATGTCCTGTTATTGTGTTTATGAACAGGTATTTTAATCTTTCCTTCCATCATCAGGCGCTCAGAACAAATTTGCCAAATTCCTTCTAAGCTGCATGAAATGTTGCTTCTGGTGTCTGGAAAAGTGTATCAGGTTCCTCAACAGAAATGCTTACATCATGGTGAGTTCTGTCCACTTGATAAACATATTGGGTATTGTGTTATTATTATTTAAATTATTAATTCTTTCCTCCTTTTATTTCAGATTGCTGTGTATGGAAAGAATTTCTGCACTTCAGCTCGGGACGCCTTCTTCCTCCTGATGAGGAATATTGTCAGGTACAATTTTGTTCACAATCAAGTGTGGAAATTGAAACTTAAATGGTTAAATTTCACTATATATTATTTTTTCCTTCCAAACACAGAGTTGCGGTTTTAGACAAAGTGACTGACTTTCTTCTGTTTCTTGGGAAACTCCTCATTGTTGGCATCGTTGGTAAAATACTTTTTTTCCACATCATATCAACCATAAAATGTTGAAATCTGGAATATCACACAGTGATAGAACAGGGAAGTACAAAATACACTTTCTCAATGGTGACTTAATAACAAACTCATCTGGCCCGTGTGGAAAAGTCATCACCCCCCCTTGTTAGATCATAATGTAACAGTGACCATCCACAGTTTTGTGAGAACTGAGTTCTATTTCACAGACCACACCCAAACCTGATTACTACCACTTTTATTGATACAAACCACTCAAATAAAATCTGTCAGACAATGTGAAGTAGGTCAAAATCTCAGCAATAAAATATATCATGCCATGGGGTGAAGATATTCAAGAAAAAAAATTAAAAAAAATGATTGATATCTATGAGTCTGAAAAAGGAAAATAAATGAAGGCCTCACTTGCCCCCGGTGAGGTCAGTGTTCACGCCTCTACCATGAGAAAGACACTGGAACAACTGCCAAAGACTTGGAATAACTTTCTGTGGACTATTGAGCCAAAAATTAAAGTTAAAATGGCACAGTGTTATGAAACTGATCAGTGAAAAATCATCTGATCTGATCAGTTTGTTCCTTGGATCATGCAGCAGGACAACAATCTGAAACCCACCAGATAGTTCACATCTAAATGGCTACTAACTAACTGAAAATCAATGTTAAGGTTCTGGAATGGCCAAGTCAAAGTCCAGGTTTAAGTTTGTGAGACCTATAACGGGCAGAATGGGCAACCATTCTGTCCGTTATAGGTCTCACAAACTTAAAAGATTACTTTTTCATTTCCTTTTGTGTGAAATTAATATTGATTTCATGAAACCTTTGTGTGTGATAAATATGCAACAAACACAGGAATCAAGGAGGGGTCTTGTACTTTTTTTATGGAACTGTACATCTCTGTGGTGGAACAGGATAGCAGGCTTTTTATTAGCCAATTCTGATGAGGTAGTAGGACGAAAATGCAGATGAACACAGAACATTGCATTATCAAAAACTGAGCTTCTCTGTGCAGGGATCTTCTCTTTCTTCTTCTTCTCTGGAAGAATCAAGGCTGTTGAAGATGCAGCTCCATCTCTGAACTACTACTGGGTGCCAATACTGGTGAGGTTCTGCTTCATTATGATGACACTGCAACCTACAGGCCCTCACACCAAAGCACTGTTTATGACCTGTGATGTTGTAATCCCCAGACGGTGGTTGTGGGATCTTACCTCATCGCCCATGGCTTCTTCAGTGTTTATGCCATGTGTGTGGACACACTCTTCCTCTGCTTCTGTGAGTACTGTCGGAATTCTATTGCACTTAAAGTAGTCTTGAAATTCTACTTCTTGAAATTCTATTTCTGCTTTCAGTACACTGAGCTGCTGTTTTCCTCCTGTGGTGTTTCTTACACTTCTTCTCTTTGTCTCATCTCTCCATTTATTTCCTTTGTCTTTTTAATTTCTTCCCTTAATTTCGCTTTATTTCACATTTAATTCCCCCTCCCCTTTCCGTTTAAACCAATGATCAAATGCCAACGCTGTAAAATCACGTGTGGGTACACTGAGAAGGCGAGGACCTGGAAAGAAATGATGGGTCGTCAGACAGACCGTACTTCATGTCTCTTGAGCTCCATGAGATTCTCTCCAAGACTAAAATGGTGGAGGAAGATCATGATGGCGCAGATGCTGAACAGGCAGATGCAGCAAAGCAAATGGACGAAGTTAAACTGGAGGAAGAAACACCACTCAAGCAGCAGCAGGACGGAGAAATCCAACTGAAGCAGCAGCCGGTGCTCAAGCAAGACAACGAGGAGGAGCAGCCGCTGCAGAACAAGACTGACACTGAAGAACCCAAGGAGGAGAAGAGTGAAGAACCCACTGCCAATCATACAGGGGATGCTGAGAAAAAAGATGGAGAAGAAGAAGAAAAGCAGGACGACAAGACAACCGAACCGACACCTCCTGCTGTCGAGGCTGAAGAAGAGGAGTCTGGCACAAAGGAGAAGAAGGAAGAATCCCAGGGTGAAACTCCTCCTTCAGCGCCACAGGAATAGAGCCAACGACCCGTGATGTGGCAAAATGAAGCGAGGCAAATAAAACCTCATAAATCCTTAAGAATGAAAGTTTGTCTCCAGTAGTGTTGTGATATGGACCTGCTTAATGTGTGGCAAAAAAAAAACAAGCTTAAGTTTAGATGGCTCTCTGAGGAGTGTGATGTCTGGGTGGAGAAGAATTTGGTCACAGATCAGGGGTGAAGCAGGTTAAAGCCCAGTGTGTTTCTGTAGCTTAAAATAAAAATGCTCTGTGATGTTGGTTTTCGACACAAGTGTTTAGGTAACACTTTATATCAAAGTACTGAGAACTGTTGACTATTATTTTTTACTCTATTTGTTTCAGTTTTTCACCTATCGTTAACCCAGCAAGGATTTTGGCTCCAAAAAACCTTAAATCTTAGTGGTAATTTCTCAGAAATCTTCCTAATTTTGAGGAGACCTGATCGTTCAACTTAACTTCAGTTAGTTTTACAACAGGGAAAACAATCCCTCAGCATAATTACAGTATGTACTTTACTCTTAGACAAAACTGGAAAAACCAAATAAATAGGTAAAGTAAGTATATTAAAGTAGGTTAAAGAGTTTAGTTAGGCAACTCGACATTCAGTTTTTTGGAAAACGTTTCACCTCTCATCCAAGAGGCTTCTTCAGTTCAGAATTTTTAACCTTGACCATGACCTGGATGACTGAGAACCTTCATCGATATATTAAAATAGTTAAAATAAAATCAATTTGCCAAATATTTACATTGAACAAGACTAGTCTGGTTATGGGATCACACAGGATGAGTAACAGTAGTTAAGAGTAGTGATGGTCCAGTTCACACCTGAATATAAAGTGTTACTGTTATTTTATTGTGATAATCTGTTGAGCCTTGTGAGTGTTGACTCTGTGCCTGGTTCCTGTCACTGAAGTTTGTCGTCTTAATCCTGTCAAACAGCTGCACCTGTGGTGCTGTGTACAGTCAGAACCGACAGCATCTGCAGTGCATCCATGGTGAAACCTCTCCTTCACTGTTTACAATAAAAACCAGCTGAGGCCAAAACCTGACACATGTATTTGATAAACTACCACTGGGTCTTTTCTCCCTCTGGATCTCCTCTGTATATATTTATATGTATACATATATGCAGTTGTGTTTGCCTAAGATGTTATTTATTTTCATTTTTCGGCTTCAGTCTCGTGCAGATCCATCTGATCATGATGGGATCAAACATGTATTGTATGCTCACCTCCTTGCCTTGGTATTTCGGACCACTCTCAGTGACTGTGGTGCAGCGGTAGAGACCCAGTGAACCCCACGCACCCACTGTTTACTAACCACACCTACCTGTCTCTCGCTCTCTTTCTCTCTGTCCCAGTGCTGCATGGTGTTGATCTGACTTTCTGATTGCTCCTACACTAACATCTTAAACACTTTTTGGATGCTTTTCTATCTTCTCCTCTTTGTTACCTTGTGTCAACTGTATGCTGATTTTTTTCCAAATGAAACTACTGATGACATTCCATATCTACTGGCTGTGAATCTTGATTAAAAGTGGTTGTATTATGATTGTGGGATGTCTTTGATGGGGTGACTACTGTGTGTGTGTAGGGCGTTTGCTAACAGAGAGATCTGGGGTCAGATTGGTGACGGCAAAATCTTAAAACTAAGTCCTTAGTGCAGTGGTTAACGTGCATAACTCGTAAGCACAGAGCAGAGAGTCCTGGGCTTCATTCCCAGAGGAACCACATGCTTACTCCCCTCTTGTAAGTGGCTAAATGTGTGAACAAAATGTAAACTCTTTTACAATAGTAGTAAATAATCTCTAGTCATGAACTATCAAGGCTCTGAAGCCAAGGATCCTTAATTTCCCAAAACATATTCCTTAAGGATAATTGAAGGTTGGTCCGTCCGCCCAAGGATACCACCTTGTTAGTTATTGCTGTGGTACTTTACTACTTCATTGTAAAGTAATGGTCTAACAATCTTATCATGGATACATTCTCCTCCTCATGTACATGTCCGTGTTGTAGAACTTCTTTAGAACACACTACTTCACAATAGTTGAGTGTCAGGAGGTTGTTGATTAAATGTTCCTGAACACTTTTTGTTGATTGTCACAGTGGAGGACCTGGAAAGAAACGACGGATCAGTAGAGAGACCGTACTTCATGTCCCAGAACCTGCTGACCCTGCTGAAGAAGAACAACGAAAAACCCAAGACTGTGGACTAATTCAATCTGCCCGTGTGTGTGTGTTTGTGAGTGTGTGTGTGACACATGTGCCATTTCCTGTGCTCCATTTTATTGTAGACACAGTTTTATGGGGTGTTTTTTGTCAAAATTCATCCACTGCCCAATGTTTGTACATTTCTGTGTCATTTTATTGTGACACCAACAGTATTGTTTGTTTATCACGGAAGGAATTTAGAGGCTTGGCCTCCATTCTTAGAGATAAAAACCTTAGGAGCATTCACAGGTTCAGTCTCTGTGCGTGATTCTGCTGATATCAACTGTAAATGATTTTAAAAATATTCAAGAAGATAAAATATAGAATATACGTCAAGGGCAGTGTTTGTGACAAGTATTTGAAGAACTGAAACGCTTTTGTATCCGTGCTTCATCAGTTTAACCAAGCGTATTGCACTCTTAAACAAACTCACCAAAGTTGCTCAGCTGCAGGGGAATAAATGTTAAAATATATTTCTTCCAACCTTCAGAGAATATTTTATTGTAACGTTTACTTTTTACAAAGCTGTTGCTCAAGTTTATTCGATTGAAATTTAACATATCAGTTGTTAACATTCAAAGTTGTTTTGCGAAACTTTTTACATTTTTTATAATGTTAAACTAATAAAAATGTGTTTTCAGTGTGTTTTGGAAAAATACGTGTTTTCTCTGACAAAGGTGAACTGAAGATCCCTGACCTAAGGTTCAGTTGTGATTGTCCACACGTCATCACGACTGTTTCTTTAAGCTTCTGTCTGCACTGTTTACTTATCTCCATGGGAACACAGTTTGCAAGAACAGCTCCTCCTGTGGTCGGGGTCGAGGCCAAACGTGTAAAGATATTTCTTGTAGTTGTTTCGTTTGGAAGTCGAAAATATAGCGATGTCGTTCGGTGCAGACGCCATCAAAAACCCGCTCCATGACAAAATATTGGAGATGCAGAGAAAAATCCAGCTACTGGGTGAGTTCAGTTTTCATTAATCCGATTATTGTCCTTCGTATCGATCTTCACTTTTCAGAGCCGTCAGGTTTACGTTGATGCGTTATAATTCAACAGCCGACTATTTGTCTCTTTAAGGAAAAACGCACTTAGCTTGTTTTTAAATACGCAAGTATTTTTTGTTGGTGAAATTCTGGCTTTGTCCACTAGAGGGCGACAGAACCGCATACTACGAGAGTTCTCAGTTGACAATCAAGAAAAACAGAGAAAGCATTCAACAGCTGAGGCAGGAAAACAAGAAGCTGCACAGAAAACTGGCCAACGCCAAAGCTGTGAGTAATGAAGAGAGTATATTGTATATAAGTGTGTGTGTGTATATATATATATATATAGCTAGTTCACAGTTAAACAGGAAATTATTCATTATCAAAGTAGGGAAATTGCATTTATGCACTGTGGATCAAGTAAAGGGTCTCTTAATTTAAATTGTGATCTTAATTGTAATTTTATTGTTTCTGTAATCACCTTGACCGTCTGTGTGTTTCCTATGAGGGTGACGAACACATCATCAAAGCAGCGTTTCAGAACAGAGGTTCAGAGAAGCACGCTTTCCGCAACATGTCAGGGAAGGTGAGGAGAAGAAACGAAAGGAATGAATGTTTGAAGACTGTCTTCTGTAGAGAAATATATATATATTTTTTGCCTTATTCCTGAGGTGGCCCTGAACACCATGGATCAGAAGGTTCTGTCTAAGGTGAAGCGTCTCAATTCTCTTAAACACACCACCCACTGCTACCAGCAGCGGTTAAAGGAGCTGGAGGAGGAGTACGGGAGGAGGACAGAGGAGAGCAGTGGAGCTAAGTCTGCTGATGCTCACACTAAAAAACAGGAAGAAGAAGCCATGGTTTGACTGAACTGTGGGAGAGTTGGTGATTTAAGATAAATTAAAAAATCTCTTTGTTATAAGTTTCTCATCATCTGTCCTCACAGAAACTTCGAGAGTTGGAGAACAGTCTGGAAAAAGCTCAGTTTAAATGTAAAGAGGCCGAGAACATCATGTGCAATTATCTTAAACTCAAGTCTCATCTGCAGGTTTGTCCACAATACAGCCCTGTCCTCACTGTTCAGGGTCATTTAATGTTTCTAGAATTGCATCTCATGTTTATTTGATTTGATGTGTGATTGCAAAATGTAAAAATGAACACTGTCAACCTACAGGATGAGAGTCTGACATTCCAGGGCCAGTTGGACCAACTGGAGGCAGAAATCCTGAAGCACAGAGAAGAACTTAAGGGCCTGCAGGTCATGAACAACAGCGCTCAACTCTCCAAAGAAGCTGCAAAGGTGAAACGAAGATTTTAGTTTTATACACTTATGTATATTAGCAGTGCATTATAACCGTAGGCCTTCAGACTCCTGGGAGAGCTTATCCAGCTTAACCATGTACAAGTTGCCTTCTACATAGGGCTAGCTAGAAGGCTCTGAGGTCACAATCTTGCGAGATGATTGGTCTATGCCCTGTAAAATCAATAGGTTGCGTCCATTCACTTACAACAGGCAGAGCCTTCACTTTTGGTTCTGAAGGCTGTGGGAGATTTCATGGAACCTGACAACACTAGCTAGCTGAAATATGATTGGATAAAAAGTTTTTATCTAACTTTTTAAATGTAAAAATCTTTTTTATATGAATAAAAAATAAACAATAATCAAATTTTATTTAAAACAATTTATGAATAAATGTGTTTTTCTGAGTATGTTTATGCCTGGACCTGACGGCCCACCACTGTATTTCAGTAACTTTTCCACAAAACAATTAGTCTTTATTCTTTTGTGTTAGGCTGAGTTACAGCAACAGGAGGAGCTGTTGAACAAGGAGCGTAAAGAGAGGGAGCAAATCCTGAGCACCTACAAGAGGAGAGTGGAGGAGCAGAAGGCCCAGGCTGAGAAGGTGGAGCGCAGGGTGAGAAGGACAGGGCTGATTATTGTGACGTACAGTTAAGATAAAGACGTTGGACTGAGTCACAAAAGTCAATGAGATCAGAAAAAATAAACTGTACTGTACCAGTGTGTAATTGAAGGGGAAGTATGCGCAGTAACCACCAGGTGGCAGAGAAGTTTGTAATTTCTCCTCTCAGTTTTCCTCTGTTTCCAGTCAAGGCTGTAACAGAATTTGGAACAGGGATCAGTGACAGTGTCTGCATCCGTGCTGCCCGCAGACTCAGAGATCAGCCATGCAGCAGGATGAAGTGAACAGTGAGGTCCAGCGCAGCATCACTGGGATGACAGGAGAGGAGGAGAAGTCCATCTCCACCCTGGAGGAGACCTTCAACCACATCAAGGAGGTCACTGGTGTCACCGATATACATGTATGGATGTTAACAGAACCACAGACGCCTGCAGAATCACAAACCACCTGAATGAGTCAGTAGCTGGTCTCCTCCTGTATCTCCTGTGTGTGCAGGAGATTGTTGGGTGTTTCATCGCTCAAAAGGAGACACACCAACATCTAGAGAAGCTGAGGACCGAGAGTCAGACGATCCTGCAGCAGCTAAAGGAGCAGAAGGAGCTTCTGGAGCAGCAGTTCCAGGATTTGAAATATTCAGGGGAGGACAAACTCTCCAGGTGAAGAAGACACTTTTTGATGTGCTTTGGGCAAAGAGGCTTTTTTGACTTAGTCGTGTTTTTACCTGTATATCGAGTAGAAACCAACAGCTGATGGAGGAGAGAGAGCAACAACTGCAGGCTCAGCAGCATAGATGTGACGCCGCAAAGGAGAATCTGGACTCACTGACCAAGACCCTCAGTACTGTGAGAGCTGGAGTGGAGCACCTGGCTGACAAACTTCAACACATCCCTCTGGTAGAACTGACAAAAGTCCAGTTGATTTTCTCTCACTTTAGGTTTTAACTGTATATACCAGGCTTTAACCAGGGCTCAATATTTGCTCACTATTAGCTAGACATTAACTCAAAATTAACTCAGTAGCACTGCAATATTACATCAACATAATTCATTATTATCTCAATATTAACTATACTTTATGTCGACGAAGGTTTGTAGTCAACCAGGTCATGGTCAAGGTTTAAAAAGTAAGACAACTGGAGACAACTTCAGTTCTTTACTTAAATTTTCAACCTTAACTATACATTCATTTAATACTAACTCAGTTTAAGTTAAAATTATTCAAGTATTATTGCAAAATTTACTCAATCAATATCATCTCAAAATAACTATATATTAGTCAACTTTTAACAAAAAAATTGCTTAACATTAACTAATAAACAACTAATAAAACACAACACTAACTTATATTAACCTATTAACTCTACTGCCAACATATTAACTAAATATTCCTAATATTCACTCAAATTTAACTCAATGTTAGTTGAATATTATCTCGGTTTTTAACTCAGTATTAACTCTAAGTGCATGCAATATTAACTCATTACTAACAAACCACTAACTCACTTCTCACACACCAGAAAGGCGCCCAACAAATAAAATTTATTATTATTATTAATTCCAAGTCAACCAAATACTAGCTCAGTATTAACTCAGCATAAACTTAAGAATAACTCAATATTAGGTCAACATTAACTCCATATGAACACACTACAAACACAATACTTACTCAACATTAACTTGATATTGACTTAATAATAACTCAATATTAACTCAGTGTAAAGTCCATAATAGCTCAATAATATTTATTTCCTGCATGCTCTCTATGTGTTAGTGACCAACTGTTGAGTTAAGGATCAACACAACATATGCCTAAAAACTACCTGTTGATGTGTGCAGAGTGAGGACAGGGCAGGACAAGTGTCCCGAGAGTCACCTGAATTTGTTTTGGAGCTGCTGGCTCAGAGTGAGCAGAAGCTGCAGTCACTGCAGAAGGAGCTCCAGGGGAAGGATCTGGCTGCAGTTATGAAGGAGATGGAGGAGGAGGAGGTGAGATGATGTCAGGCTGGCGTTCAGGACAGGTGCAGGCTGTGGGAGGAGTACGGAGGAGGTGTGAGTCAGTGGTAATGATGGGTGTGTGGGGAAAACTCTTCCGGCGATGAATCAGTCAGAACTAACTGTTCTGTGTCACAGAGTGTTGGCACCGCTGCAGCGTTGTACAGTACACATAATTATGTGTGTGCTGTTGTGCCTGTTGAGTACGGTCACATGATCTGCTTTAAATAACCCTGTACAGCACTAATGGTGGATCGTAAGGGAACGGGTTCAGCCTGTTGTCACGGAATTCCGTCCATTAACAAAGTCCGTGAATAAACATAGTAGCATAATCTACGCCCACCTGCAATATGATGTCCAAATGTTTTCCCTCCATCATTTGTGATCATCATTATCATTTTATGTATAAAATCACTGACATTCATGTTCCATATTTTCACAGTTTTCCATCAGGATTGAGGGTAAACTGCCGGACTACAACACCAGAGTCAACCCCCCCGATGACCCCAGACTGGACCTGCAGGATAGTGGTGAGATATAAGCTCTCAACACTCAACACACACAGGTGTAAAGGCTATATCTCTGTCGCTGTTCAACAACGTTACCTGTGTCTGTGTCCCAGAGGAGGACAGCGAGGAAGACAACGCTGACCTGGTCAGCCGGGAGGCCCTGAAGCGTCAGTCTCAGCTGATCGTCGACTCCAAATCCAAGAAGAAGCCATGGAACAAAAGGAAGGGAAAGTTCTGACCTGACAGCGTTAGACATGAGACTCAAGAACCACAAAGACAAGTGCTCTGACAATATAAATGGACAAACTAAACAGATGTTCCATTAGTAACACTAAAGGACACCTAGTGGTGACTATGTTAACTGCATTAGGGAGGTAGAGTCTCAGGGTCTTCCCCCTCACCGCCCGTTCATAGAATTATAAGCAATCTATGAAGACTTTTACTGATCTTCACAATGACTTCTCGGCTTTTTTCACATCCTTCCCCTGCGCCTCTTGCTCTATGGTGGCCAGTTGTGGCTTGATCCATCTTGGTTTTGGTTTGGTTTCTAGGAAGTGGTTTGGGGTCTGGAAGGTTCCAGGTTTGAATCCACCAGCTGCGAAGTGCATCGAGTCACTTTGCACTAAAATTAACCGTGGCTGCATTTTGTGGTGTACTGTGAAACAAAGAATTACATTTTTCCTTCTCCTCCACCTTTGTCTATCTTCTAACTATGCTATTTTTAATATTTGTATCTGCATATGCAGCAGCTGACCATTAGATTTTTTAGATTTTTAGAATTAGCATTTGTGAGATGAAAATATCCATCTACAATTTAGGGCTGGGGAATCTACAACTGGAGAATAGGAGCCCATACAGCATAAACCACAAAAACTTTTTTTTTCAATTATGTCACTTACAACTACATTAATATATAAGTTTATTTATATTTGTGTTTACTTTCCCTGAAAAAAAAATCTGCAACATTTTACAACTTTTACAACCTGCTCACCCACGAAAACCCATGTGGCAGACTTTATTTTAGCAAAGTTCTCAGAATTCCTGTGTGCATCACAACAACTCACGCACACAGACCTGATAGGTCTGACAGGGAGAGTCACCAGTTCCAGACTCTGTGGTATGTCTAACATGTAAGTTCCTCCGCTTTGTTTTGCGCTCTGTGGTTTCTTTAGGCCAACCCTCTGAATGAAAACACAATTATATTGTTCTGTGTCAGAGCCACTGGCAGAACATTGTACCTTCATACCACAACATTACTAAATGACACTCGTGGTGTTCTGCCTAATTGATAGTTTTTACACACTGTTAGCAGAGCAAGGATTCACTGATGGATCAGAGCCAGACCAGCAGCTGTAACGGACTGTACTCACGGTGTACTGTAAACCAGGTCAAATCCATCAGAACTCTCCCACTACATGTAATGTTGGTCATGGGAGCAGCAGCAGGAGCAGATCAGACCTGAATTAGAACTGGGTCCAAGAACCTTATTGATTTTCTGCTGATCAGTGTTGTCACTCTGCAAACTGTAACTGGAAAGAACATCTTTAGCAGTGGGAATTAAACTGCAGACCTTACTGCTGTAAGACCAACAGTGATGTGCCCAAAATGAACATAGTTTTTTCCATGGAGAAAAGCAGCACTTGAGCTCACCACTGCTGCACCGTGCAGCCTCCAGGTCACCCCTTATGTTGGATGTTTTTTCTATATTTCACTTTCATTGATCACACTGCGGCTGGAGTGGTTCAGTGGATTCATTTCCTACTGATGCACAAAAGGTTTAATGTTTGATTCCCAACACTCAACGTGAGCCATCAATCCTACATACAGTATGTCCAGTTGCCCTTGAAGTAACTCATGTGGATTATCAGAACCTACACGCAGATATTGTGAAGAAAGCCCAAACAATTCATAGTTTCTGCTTTCATCCCGCAATTTTACATATTTTTCCCTGTAACTAGGAAATGTTTTCCATTTACACTGAATTATCTGGATTCCTCTTACCTAAATAAATGAATAAAACCCATTCTGGCGACTGATATCTGAGACTAATTTTACAGCCGTTTGACAGGTGATTTAAGCTAATTAGATTTTTTTTTAAATGATTTTGTTGAAATGAACTTATTCTTAATATAAATTAAAGTAAAAGAAAGAAAGAATCTATACATTAATTAGATTTATGTATAGATTTGCATTCAGTTTAGTTTCCAACAAATCAAGAAAACACAATTCTTACTCTATTCTTCTCCTCTCTTCCACAGTCTCCACTGCTCTAAACAGTTGATCCGCAGTATCTTAACTCCTTCTTCTTCATCACCTCTGCTTCTTCAAACCTCCTTTTCCTTCATTTCATTTGCTTTTAAGGAGGAAATATTAGGTGAATATACTTTTACACAGGGTTAAATAAACGAGTAGGATTTATTTCCAAAAGTTGAATCACCTGGAAATATATATAATTTTTCCTGTCTTGACCACAGATGAAAACGTTGACTGTTTAGTTGAGATAAAAACAATTCATGTCTGTCCATAGATGGAAATATAAGTATCACACAATCATCGACACAATCATCAACTGATATAAATATTTGACCAATGTCTATAAGGATAAAAAAAAATGGAAGACCTGAATCTAATGGTGTTGTTTTAAGATGACTAACCAATCAGAGAGGAGAGGCGGGCCTTCCCTCCTGACCACTTCATTTGCAGCCACCTGTCAGTGCACCATGTGCATGTGTGTGTGTGTGTGTGCGCGCGTTGGTGTTGGTGTGGACATGGAGAAGTTTGAAAGAGTTGGACTGTCACCGCTGGAACCCTGAAAGAGACCAGGGCTGGAGCTGCAGCAGGTGAGGAACTAAAGCTTTAGAAACAGGGAAGTTACATTTTGAGACCCAGTCAAACAGTGTGGTGTGTGTGTGTGTATGTGGTGACAGAGTGTGTGTGTTTGTTATTTGTTCTAAAGTGATAACCTAGAACAGTGTGACAATGAAAGGAATGATAATGACATTTGTGCCGAGAACTCTCACTGTGAACAGTCTCACCCACTTCTCTGTGCCAACTCAGCTCTCAGGGAACAAGTTCACAGCTAACGTATGTAAACAAAGGCAGCGTTAGAGTTTATTCCACATTTTTCATACTCTTATATTTTATACTTAAATTTCTTCTAATCTTCATCAAAACCCACAATACGATTCAGTTCCAGCAGCAGAGACAGGAAGATGAACCACAGATGACACATCTGGTCCAATGTATATTAGAATAAAAGTTGTTTAATATTTATCATATAATAAAAGTTTATTTAGTTTTAGTTCTGGAGTTAATCAATGACACACATTCAGGGTTTTTGTCATCTATGAATGTGCCATTATAAAATAAAAATCTGATTTTATGTTTTTCGTAAGTAAATTCTGCATTTTATTTCGAAATTAACTAATGTGTTCCTTGATATGAGTTGTGAATTATAATTTATTTTAATAAAGTTTATAATATTTTATTTTTTAACTGGAAAATTGAAATGATAAAATGCAATAATGAATATATTAATATATCTATTTGTTCGCCCTTAAATTAAATCTGGGATTATTTGTGGACTGTTCTCCAACAGCCCAATAAAACTAAACAAATCTAAAAAATGTACTGTACATCAAACAAGGAGGAGTTATATTAAATAAACTAGTCCAGTAAAAGTGAGTTTTCGGATTTATTCAAATGAAGTGGGTGGAGCCAACCACAGGGCTGGAGCGTAGAAATAAAACAACAGAGACTGGAGCACTGACAGAAACACAGACACACTGATCCAGCCCACACACACACACTCATCGCTCTGGAACATACATGACTGTAGAGAGAGGATCAACCACCAGCAGTCAGATCAGTCAGAACAGTCAGAGCAGTCAGAACGGTCAGAGCAGTCAGAGCGGTCAGTGGTACTGAGTCTGACCTCTGTCTCCATCTCCAGCTGCTGGACTTCATCGTCTGTTGGATTGTCCTTATTTTTACCATGGATTTTCAAGAGGATCACTTTTACAGTTAAGTGGCGACTTTATTTCAAATGTATTCTGTATTTTTTTCTTCTTAATATGAATAAATGAAATATACAAGTTAAAAAGTGACTATTTTATACAAGTTACTTATGTTATTATTATTATTATTATTATTATTATTATTATTATCATAGAACTACAGTCTTTATAGAATGGTTAGCAAAAAATCCCTAAACTCGATAGGTTTCCTATCAAATGTAGACAATATTCTCCTCCATGTCTACTTAAAAAGTGAGTTAAACCACTGACTCAGAGAATCCTGTTAATGACAAACCTTTATTTTAGCTCTGGTTCTCAGAACAAGAGGAATTTCTCACTAGTTTATATAAAAATGACCATTCTATTTTCATCCTATTTTTCAGCTAAATTTTTTATTTGGAATCAATGCCATTTTTTTCTCCATTTTTCTAAAAGTAAACCTCCCCCCCGAGAGCTCTCCCCACATAATCTCCTCCTCCTCCTCTTCTATCTCCCCCAACTCCTCATGCTCCCTCTTTCTCTCTTCTGCATGGTTAACACTGGCTGTGAGTTTTATTTAATGTAGAATTTTTATAGATAAATGGACAGACAGACAGACAGACAGATAAATAAATAATACCATTAATGCCTCTGGAGTATCCATTGGTAAATTACGGAAGCTAATGCAAAATGCAGTGAGTAAAACAACATGTACAAAGGTCTGGTGGTAAACCCAGTAGTCCATACCAATCACTGTGAAAAGTAGATTATGGTTAGCCTATTAGCATAATTAGCCTATTAGCATAATTTAGTCATGTTTTTTGGCCAGATTGTGATATCTGCCCCACTCTACTAATGCTAAAATACGACTTGGGCAACTATGCTGTTAGGCTAGTGGTAGCCTAGTGGTCAAGGTAGCAGATTTGGGTCCACAAGGCTTCAGGTTCTAATCCACCAGCTGCCAGGTTGCCACTGAGGTGTTCTGATCATAGCACTGTCTCAACCCACATAACTTCCAGTGGGCTCACTGCCTACAGAAAGTTTCTCAGTATAGAGCAGTGTGATTTGGGTGGCAGTGGTGGAGATGAAGTGAGGGAATTAATATGTTGCAAGAGATTTCAATTTTAGTAACAGTAAAGTGACAGTAGGTCTCGGGACTTGATTGAGTTTGTTAGGATAGAAGGTGTTTCTTGAAGGAAACATTTTTCAACTTCTTCTTGTGATGGGGGATCCTGCTCTTTTGGCAGCTAATACAGTAGATTGTTCTGCTAGGTAAAAATGGTTTTAAGAAAGAATCTTTAATAGAAATAACCAGCATTTAACCCAGGTGTGGGTTAACATTTTGACATAAAATTTGCAGAGAAACATAAATGACATATAAAACTCACACATAAAGGACCAAATGCTAAATTGCTGGGAAAATGCAGACATTGCAGGGAAAGTATAATGAAAATAGAAATGAATGGTGTAATGGACAAGTTTGGTGGTTTGGATTAAAATGGCAAACAGGCCTCATCCGGCCCTCGAGCCATAGTTTGACCAGGTCTGGTTTAACACATGACAAGAACCCTGCTGTGATGAAACGTGACTAACTGAACTCTGACTCTCCTCCCCAACACAGATGATGCTGCAGGCGTGGGACAGATCTGAGCCAAAGAGTGTGTGTCTGTGTGTGTGAGAGAGTGTGTTTTTGGTCCTAGAGTGTGTGTTTGAGAGAGTGTGTGGGCCCGTAGCGTGGCACAACGAGCCAGAGATGAAGATCGTTCTGCCCGTGTGTGGGGAGTTGGAGGAGCGCGACTCCCGCAGCCTCCACGCTAAGATGGGGAGGATGAGGAGGATGAGGAAGCTGCTATGGCTCAGGCACAGTCACAACGTGGACGTCTACATGAACTCTGAGCCTGGGGTTTGGCTGAGGAGCTTCCACCTGCTGGACACCGAGGCTCAGTACGAGGTGAGTTGCTGTTGTTGACTCTCTTGTTGGCTCAAGGGTTTGGTTTGGAGACGATTGTTGAGAGAAGGGACACAGAGGAGGAGGAATTGTAGAAGGTGAAGATGGACAGGATCATCAGTGGACTGATGCCTGGAGGCAGGCGATGTTCTGTGATGAAAGCAAGTGAAATAGGGAAACAAAATCCCTCAATCTCTCCCTTACAATTTCTTGTTTGTTTTAATGTAATTTATGGTAAATTACCTGAAGAAAACAATGAACATCATGGAATACACTGTTTTTGTCAGTTCAATGTCATTGTAATGGATGTAAGAACTGAATTGATTTTGGTTTCTATCAAGAAAACATCTAGAAAATGTCTCGATATCAGCTCTGAAATTAAACTCTTATGGGCTTTTTATTGTATTTGTCAAAGCAAATGTACCATTAGTGCAGTGCTTCTCAAATAGTGGGGCGGGCCCCCCTGGGGAACATGCTTTTTTTTCCGCCGTACTACAATAAAGTGTAATTACACATCCACTCCAGTGGTTGGCAGTGGCGTTCTCATTAGTGGAACCAGACATTAAAATGAACAAGAAATTGAAGAAAACAGCAGGATGGTCCGATATTTTTTTAGATGATTGTACATTCAGAAACAGTAGACCTTTGAAGAAGAAACACTAGATAAAAAATTTGATTGTGACGAAGGAATCATCACATTTTTGTCTTTTTTTTAATAAACCAACTGCAATCTTCAGGGGGCGACAGTGAGGCTCTCTCTAAAGTTATTGGTGATGTGAGTTCTGATTTTAAATGAAAAATAAAACATCAAAGGCGCAAATATGGTCAGTGTTAAGTTGAATATAAAAATAATGGGCAGTTGGTGGCCGAGTGGTTAAGCTAGCGGACTTGGGTCTGCAAAACCCCCGGTCTGATTCCCCCTAGAGCCAAGACGCTGAGATGCCCTGGGCCCAGGGTATCGTTCTCACACACACTCACCCACTGTTCACTTTGGTGATGGGTTAAATGCAGAGGTGACGTTTCGTTGTGTGCTGTGGTGTGAATCAATATGACACAACAAGGAGTTTGCATAATAATAATATTAAGTTAATTGATGAATTATTAATTAATTATGTTTAAATTAATATTACTCGAGGCAGTGGTGGCCTAGTCCCTAAGGACTGGAGTCCGGAGGGTTCAGGGTTCGAATCCACAAGTTGCCAGGTTGCCACTGAGGTCCACTGAGCATTGCATTGTCCACTCACTGCTCCCCTGGTGGTCAATGCTGTCCACTGTTCACTTTGGTGATGGGTTGAATGCAGAGGTTACATTTCTTTGTGTGCAGTGGTGTGAATCACAATGACAAGGAGTTGGATTTCCTTCCTTCCTAATAATAATAATAATTAAAATTAGCTGACACTTGATGAAGTGAATCCAAGGATTAGATTAGAATAAAATGAAAACAGAGACCGAGATAGAAAACCCTAGGCCAACACATGATTTTATTTGCTCTCATGAAAAGTTTCGACCCTGGATGTAAGATAGAGGCTCCAGGACACAAACAGAACCTCGTCACTCGTCCATCTGTGTAATGTGGACTAATGATGGGGTCTTTTTCCTGGCCGGGGTCCTCCGTTCCTTTTGTTCAGCATTTGTAGAAAGACGCCAGTAATAATGAGGGACTGATGAGCAGAGATTCATTAGAGTAACAAAGAAGTTCTTTGTTTGACGACCCGATCAAAGCGCCTCTACTGCTCTGAGTAACAGTGTTGACCAACTATGACAGTTTAATACATTTAGGAATCAAACCAGGAAGGAGGCTTATTTTTTTAACGCATCTCTTCAGCGTTTCCCCATTTTTAGCCCTGTGGGTTTTTTTTAAATCTCACTGAGGAGGATGTTTGGCAGCAGCTTCATGTGGTTGTTTTCTTTTTGTTTGAGCGACACCCTGACATCAAGGCCAAGAACATAGAGTTTCAAAGGAGACAATGGCGGAAGTTTCCTTGGCTGACTGTCCTGGCATCGACCCAGACACATTCTGTTCTTAGTGTGAGAATGTTGGCTGCCGTTCAGCCCTTTGGCAACAATAAGAAACTCATCCTTTGTCATCAACTGTCAGCCTGAAATACATTCAGGACTAAAATCTGAGAAAAAGTTTGTTTCTTTGTTTTAATATGCCCTGATTGGTCAGATGTGATCTAACTGACCAATTACGTGGTGAGTATTTCAGTAAATATCTATAAAGTTGGGGCGGCAGTGGTGGCCCCAACGGTGCAGAAAGTGGATTTGGGTCCCTAAGGTTTCAGGTTCTGACCCACCAGGTGCCAGGTTGTCACTGAGGTGTTCTGATCATAGCATGCTTCCAATTCATATAACTTCCAGTGGGTTCACCACCCGCAGGCAGCTGACAGTATGGAGCAGTGTGATTTGGGTGGCAGTCATGAAGACTACTGCCCCTGAGACCTGGCAACACATAGAAGACAAAGATTAATCTATAAAATCAAATTGGTATTATTTGAGTTTAATTATGAAATGGTATACATTGTTATACCGTAAAACTATAATTAATAAAAAAGGAAAATATGACAATGATTATGAATGAAAGTTTCTGACCTATTATAACTATCTATTACTTCCTATGTGTCTACAAACCACACAAACATGATAGTGAATTTTATAAACAATATTGTTGTTTTGCCTTCTTTGTCCACCTGCATCATTTTAAGACGCTGACATTTATTTATTCAGTCTTTCATCTTCATCCTTTTACTCATAGTCTCAGAGTCAGTCTCTTATAAACATAATCGCCTTACTCATTTTTTTTTTAGATTATAAATTACATTTTAGATAAGAGTAAGTAAGTACTAACCTAAAGTACTACTGACGTCTTATTCTTTTATAATAAAGAGTTAGTGTGATACAATCTGTTGTTAATGAGGATGTAAGCGATTTCACCTGATGTGGACAACATCACGACCAGATGATGGCCACGGACAGGCAGTTTTAAGAGGGTGACAAAATACAGTCACATGGTTCCCAACATTTACTGTATATTATCCAGCCTCTCCACATCCAAACTTTGGCTTGGAGAAGGGCCCAGCCCCCCACTTTGGGAACCACTGAATTATCACAGCCTCACTTGATTTAACAGAACCATAGAAACAAATACACAAGCAGACATATTAAATTGGATTTCACATTTTTTTTGCCAGTTTTTGCACTGAAACCTCACAAATGTTTTAAACACAATAGCAGTGGTGGGGGTGGATGGTTGACAGTTGGTCCAGTGTTGAAATATGTGCTGTATAAGGGTTAATGGGCAGGAAGAGAAAAAACAAAGTATCCTGGATCGTGGTAGCATACCTTTGAAATACTTTGAGAATGTGACAAGACATGAAACACAGATGTGGAATTGTGTATTTTGTTTGACTTACGGGCAGCATCAGGGACATGACTGACACCTGATGATGGAGGAAACGTTTGATTTTACGGTTTTAATCAAAGGTAAACATGGTCTGTTCCAATTAATTAATCAAAAGCCTACAGTTCCATTACTGTCTTAATCATTCTTATCAGGAAGTCAGTGAGAAACCACAATATAGGTTAGCGGAGTGACATGAGAAGATACCGGACATTTTGTTTTTATTATTGTTTAATTAATAAGAAACTTCCTTTAGAGATGGACGCTCAAGATAAGATCATTTTGACACGCAATGACTGTATTGTCCCCCTTTTTTCTTGGACGGATGAAGGGATCAGTGTGAATGATCTGTGGTCGTTCTCGCTGATGTTTTGTTCAAATTGGAAACATTGGTTTGAAGAATAGATCCTAGAGATGGAGCTACCAGGCAGGAGACAAAAAGGAGATTGATGGATGCAGTGATGGAGGACATGGAGGTAGTTGGAGTCAGAGTAGAAGATGGAGAGGACACGGGGAGATGGAAAACAATAATAAATTCACTTTGGCAAACCCTGAAAAAGGGACAAACTGAAAATAGAAGATTACACTATTGCACTTGACCTCAAGGAAAAAGAACATTTCTGAGGGCCGGCTGTCATTGGCCACTTGCCAAAATTTGTTACTGAACTAAATGCTAACGTCTTAAATTGCAAAAACGTAGTTCCGGAAGTTTCCCAGCATTTGTATCAAAGCTGAAAAGAGTCCAAGAAACTGTAGGAGATCATGTGACCTGATTAACTCCTGAGAATGAAAAAGACTTAAATGACTCAGATGTCACTATCTCATCTTGAAACTGAAGCTACATGTGAATTTTACTGAAACCACAAAAATGGCTCTAATAATTATCTCAGTGTGAATTGACTACAAGCCTAACAAGCTTATAATATTTTTGTAGTCTTTAAACAAGGAGCAGATCTGATGGTCAGATTGAGATGATTTAGACATGTGCACAGGAGGGACAGTGTATTCATTGGTAGAAGAGTGATCCTAGAAGATACCAGGTAGGAGACAAAGAGGAGATTGATGAATGCAGTGAGGAAGGACATGGAGGTAGTTGGAGTCAGAGTAGAAGATACAGAGGACGGGGAGAGATGGGAAATGTTGACAACCCCTGAAAAAGAAACAAGCTAACAAAAACAAAAAGTAGAAGAAGATGATGAAGAAGAAGATGCTGTGAGGTTGATAACAACATTTAAATAACAGGGCTTCTAATTGTGGCTTAGCAGCAATAAACAACAAAGGGATAACACTGGTAAAATAAGCTAAGTGAAGGCTTTTATTATACAAAGAAATTAGAAAAAATGTATACATACAGTAGTTAAATTTACTGGTTAAAAATACTAAACATCAGTCTGCAGGTCTACTCAAGAGGAGCAAATATAGACTAATGGCATTTTCAGTCTAATAAGTTTAGACTTTGTCAAAATGTGAACATGTTTGTAGATCATCACAGTAGGCCTGAGTCCTAGGAGAAAAGCTACAACTTAAATAAACAAAAAAAAAAAGAAAAATAAGATGAAATAAAAAGGAAATAAAACAACTATCTACGTGACGTATTTTAATTGTTTGATTCATTGATAACTATAATAACTTACTACAACAATGTGAGAACAGCCAGGTGCTGAATTATACATAATACATTTTTACTCTCTGCCTAATTATAAAAAAATCACTAGTCATGAAAGATTATTAATTTAGACTAACCCCATTCCTCTCTTACTATGAGTGAGACTTGGGGGAAAAAAAAGTGAGAATTTCATCTTAAAAGCCCTCTTAGATGAGAGGGGGAACATTTTTATGTCCAGTTCCCTCCTCAAATGGCCACGACAAAAAATTAAATGACCCTAAGAATAACTATAAATAAAGAAAAAGTTAATGTTTTTGAAATAATATTTTGAGAATCAGCCAAACTTTTTAAAAAGTTAACAAAAGTTTTCTGTTGAAACTTGTAAAACTTTATAGGAAAACATAAGTTATTATTATTTCACAGGAATAATATTATAAGAAAGTTGTAGTGTACGATTAAAGCTGACAATAGGTTAATAAAATACAAAAGTAAACCAAATTACAAACAGTACAAACAGTTAGTCGAAATATAACTGAAAACTACTAAAGAATGTTATCGGACAATAAGTTAATGATACATTATAATAATATTATGCAAAGAAAAAATGGACAAAAGGAATAATCAAGGTGGGTTAGAGATTTACTATCAAGTGACATGGAAAAATGTTTTTTTAAGAAATACTACTAGATCTATTATAAAATGTAAAATGTCTGAAGGAATTAATAAACTATTTCCAAAAATAGGTTTAGAGATTTAAATGAAAAGGTAAAAAACTTTAAAACATTAAGAAATAAACAGTTAGTATGAATTACCAATGTGTTATCCACCTAAATTAAAATTAACAAAAGATAACACAAATACTATCTCTGAAAGAAATCTCTTGCTGCAGAAAAAAAAGTTGGACAAGAAATAACTTAGATCTTGGCAAATAAAAAAACGCAACAGAATGAAAAGATAAAACAAAGTACTGCCTGTTGTCCTCAACAACAGCCTTACGGCAAGTTAGAAAGAAGTTGTTCCACGGCTGAGAGCATTTATACCGGAGGATCTGTTCATCCACAATTTTCATTGGTTGAACACCGTAGCTCCACTCATACCTGGTACGTCGACCACGCCCACATCAATACCCGTCATTCTTTGTCCCTCCTTCGCTGTCAAACTAGTTCTTCCACACACCGTGTTCACCACAAGTGTCTGGACGGCGTTCAATTGTACACTGCGTGCCAACTTTTTAAGGTTTTTAACTTTTTGAAACACTTTTTTCTACGAGATAAACGAAAATGCCAGAAGTCGAAATGAAGACCCTCTGTCCGCCTCTGACTCCCTGACACCGCGTTTTCCTTCCTTTTGTCGTGTTTTATTTTTATTTTTCAAACTTCGCCAGCTAACCGCAGCCGTAGGGAACTATGGGAAAGTGGCACTTGTCTATGGTACGTTTTTAATGACATTTTCATTAACACCGTTACACTCTGTGCTTCCAGACAATACTGTGCCAACGCTGAGTCATGGGTTGTTATCAGGTGTTTTATTGCCCTGGCTTCGATTCTTGTTCTATATGACAACACAATGACACTCTGTCTGTGTGGACACATTGTTCTTACACCCGTCATCAGTCACATAGCTTCATTCCAAAAATAATAATAATTATTACTTCTTCACACCTCAAAAGATTTTGTTAGGGCCTAAAAACAACCTGTCTCACAGAATACTATATTATTCAGAATACTACATTTTTTTCAAGTTAACAACAAAACCAGTAATAAATACATCCCTTAAAACGAAACATTTGACTGTATTTATTATAACTCTTTTCATACTTTAGTTGTAAACATACCCAGATTTCCAAAACATTACTTTTTAATAATAGTTAGATGTATTTATTTAGTGAGTGACTGTAAAACTGTAAAGTTTTATGTTGTATTTATGACAAAGTTTAGTGGAAAAAGAAGGCAAACAACACAAATCATGGTCGTCAGCAAGACTTACTGAAGCCATCGGATTTAATATAGTTTAATATTTTTTATTAAAACGATAACCTTTGGACGCATTGTGTTATTGACGATAAAAGTAAGAATAAAGATGAATTTTCTTACATTCATCAGTACATATGTTATCAGAGTGATTTCTAACTTTTTTTAAAGTTAGTAACAGAGTGAGCTGACCTTTCTCCTGTTACGATTATCAAATGGCATGTTGGTGTGGTCCCTGTTAGTCATTGAAGAATAATAAAAATTCTTTTTTATAGTTGTGCAATTAGTTGTTCCAGGTTTACACTTTATACAGAACTAAAATAATCCTCCTCCTTAATTGCATGTAATTCAGTGTTCTGTACGAGTACAGGGTGTTCCTGACTGCAGTGGAAAATAGTTTCTGCTAGTTTGACTTTTGTTCGTGTAGTCTGCACCTTTTAGATCTGTCGGTTTATACATTCTAAATATGTGTATGCTGTAAATGTCTTGGTTATTTTTAGTTGTTACATCATTATAATCTCAGTTTCTTTTTGTTTGCAGAGATTTGTTGTTTTTTGTTCACTCCCTACCTAGAAAAAAATCTATATAAAGATAAAATGTGGATAAATATACAGTTACCTGACTTTTCTACCAAGTCCAGCTTAAATTTGACAAAAGATGAATCAAAGAAACCTATGAAATCAATATGACCGGTAACTAAAAAGAAATGTTGTCAAGAATGATACTAAAAAATATTGCCTAATTCTGAAAGCTTCTGTTTATCAATGAAGGTGAAGTTAAATAGTAAAGTCAGTTAGGAATTTCCACTCAATTAAGTATCTTAGTATTAGTTAGTATTTAACTTTATACTACAAGCAATACATTGTGTAGCTGCCTGCATAATTTACATCAGTGTTCTTTACAAAGTGATCAGTACTACCACCAAGGAACTATAGCAGCTCTTAATAACAATATACTCTTTACAATACTTTGATAACTTGTGAGACTGATGAGGAATTGAGGGTTTTTTTCCCACTTTCTGGCAGCATCAGGGTCATGACCAACAACTGATGATTGAAGAAACATCAGCAGTTTTATTCAAAGGTAGAAGCAACTGAAGTTTGCATTAACCACATAAGCTGAACCCCAGGTATCACTGGTGATCTTTTACATGGCCTTTGCCAATGACTTTATACAGCTATCATTGCTTTAATCATTATTACCAAGAGGTCAGTGAGCAACTAAAACAAAAGTCTGTGTTGTGAGTGACATAACTGATTGCCCATAAAAAGGGATGTTGATAATATTGATAGATATTATTTGCCTGATATGAGCATAATTATGTGACATTGGTAAGATATACAGTATAATTGTTTTTCTGCCTGTATTGAAAATCCAGTAACACATTGCCTGGATTTGTCAAATTTATTAGAACCACATAACGGGCTCTGTGGAGAGGTGTATACCTCTGTTTTGGTGAAATACTATGGCATAAATCAATATCGGATTTTGTTTATATCGGATAAGTGTTTTGACAATGCTAGAATATTGGATATTGGCAGAAGTTGATATCAGACATCCCTACCCTAAACAGTGACATTAAATTGCTTTGGAAGTTCTGTTTCCTCGAAAATGTTACAGTATTTTATATGGACCTTTGATCCTAGAGTATTTCCTCTAAAGGGAATCGTAATTTGAGTTTACGATTCCAAAACTTTACTTTTGATATATAATTTGATAGATTTGAAGATTGATACAGTTTCTACTGAGACTTGACTATTAAAAGAACCTTCACTGTATTTTGTTCGAAAGAAAAGCCTGACAGACAAACTGATTTTTGGCCTGTGTTTTTCTTTTACTGCTAGATGTTGATGTCCTTGCTCTTGTTCTCTTGCAGGATCCAGTCCAGGAGTGGGGGGAGGAAGAGGAGGACGGTGCAGTTTTTGGCATCACACTACGCAGGGAGCCAGTTCTGCCATGTTCTGAAGTCTCAGAGTCTTCCTCAGATTCTCCCTCAGAGTCACCCACAACCTTCAGCTTCATCCAGTACCACACTGTAAAGGCACGCAGGCTGAAGGCAGCCACTCTGGAGCGTCTGGTCACCCACCTGCTGGACCCTAAACACCAGGAGTCGGACTTCACTTCCATCTTCCTTTCCACCTACAGAGCCTTCACCTCCACCAACACCCTCATTGAGTTGCTCTTTCAGAGGTGAGAAACTGTCCACACGCACACACACACACGCTCTGTTGACCTGAAACATTTAACAAAAGAGCATGAGGGCGGAGTCAGCCCGTCGTTGAGCCCACACATGAGGTCATTGTTAACATCTACCAAGGCGCAACACAGACCCATGTTTTACATCATACATACATAATACATTTATTTATAAGTTGTGTAGCTGCCTGTATGGTTTACATCCGTGTACTTTAAAGGTGATTTGTGATATCTTTCTTGAAATATAGCAGCTCTTTAAAACAATCTTCCCCTTACAATATTTTGCTAACTTGAGAAGACATAAAAAAAAAAAAAACTGATGTAGAATTATGGAAGGTGGAAGTAAAGGAAGGCTGCGTTTACCACAAAAGCTGAGTCCAAGGTATCGCTAGTGAACCTAAATAAATAATAAATGATACAGCCCTGTATTGGTTCACGTTAAGTCCATAAAGTCATAAATATAAGCCTGAGGGTGTGTCTGAGAGGTCTTTAGCACAAAGTGATGTTGAAATACATTTTTACCCTCAGAGAACAGCTTGACATTACCAAATAGAGAATAGGGACATAGAGAGAAAACGTAGAGATCCATATGGAACACATTGACGTGCAGGACATAACATCACAGTTTTGGTAGAAATAAAAGTGACATATTACTCAACCATGAGAAATTTTGGCCAAATTCGAGACTTTCCCACATAACTGTGACATAAAGTAAGGCATATAGTAAATAACAGGGTACACAGCAAAAAAACAGATGTTTGGACTGTAAACTTACAGCTAAATATTTTCAAAACACTAGGTTAGAATTTGAAAGTAAGAAAGCTTCAAATCTTAGTTGCAATTTTCTTTTTCCGTGACCAGTATTTTATGCACATATTAGGGCTTAATAATTACTCACTATAAATCACAATTAACGGAGATAAATCAACATTCCTAATGTTTTTGCGAGGTAACACAGTTTTGACTGATACCAATCCAGTCTGTCAGGTACTCTGGGACTGACTGCGAGCCACACATTTGTTTTAGATTTAAATGTTATTTTGTTAACCAGATAACCAGTTTGCTGAGATTATAGCTCCTATTTATTCCTTGAGTTCACCTTACTGAACTCAGGTTCAACTCCTTTTTAATGACAGCCCCTGTAAAATTGCAGCAAACACGTCTGTGGTTTAATATAGTCAGTAACTAATCAATAAAAAGCCTGGACTAAGTTATCTTGCCTGGCAAAACACTGCACACTTTATATTGTTCATGACAAGAGCTTGGGAAGAAATATCTATTTCTGGCATACTGAGAAAACCAAGTTGAACAGCATGCCAGACTGACTTTGATTCTACGTAAAAGATGGAAACATTACACCTTTCTTACGTGGCCTCAGCTATTCTCCAAGTGACTCTCTATGACAAGTATCTTTGTCACAAGTTAAACAAATCACCTAGAAAATTCCAGGTAGTCAGGACTACACCCACCACACCCAGGGAGGAAGGAGAGTCTTACTGAAAGTGTCAAAGTCGACAGTGAGATCAGATTTGATTAAGAAATCACCTGCAGCACTGGCCTCTGAACCAGTCTGTAGTTGAGTGTTTATGTCCTGGGTTGGATGAGAGCTGATATGTTGTTTTTAGTCTTTACTGTAGAGTTCTTCTCCGCTGCTCTCTGTACTGTGTTGATATTGAGATGATAATATTAGTTGTCAAACAGTTGCCCTCATATCTGTGCTGGTGGTGGCAACAGGCTTCCTGTTCATAGACTGAAAGGTTGCCCTCGGCACAAACTGCTGCAGGAAGTGTGTTGTGTGTCCTTAGAGTACTGGAACTTTGCATGACAAAACCATTTTAAAAATTTTATTTTATTTTTTTCAATAATAAATAAAAAGGCAGACAAGGATATTGTGCTATAAACATGATGGAGACACGATATTATTTAAGTGGCACGAGGTTCAACTGTTAAAGGCGTGTAGCAGTTCTATGGTGCTAGAGAGCGAAGGCTACATTGAAACAGGGGCAATGCTATCAACTATAATATAATAATAATAATAATACATTTTATTTATAATGGACTTTCCATCCCTAGGATCTCAAAGTGATAAATAAAAAATATATATAAGTGCTAAATATACTACAATGTTACAGGTAGAATGATACATTAGAGGAAAAATCATAATCACAATTATTGTAATTCATTATGAAATCACAATTATTGAAAAATAATATTTGTTGGTTTCAGACTTAATTCAAAATCTACTTTTATACTTCATTTATCATTGGTCTGATAAAAATGACTTGAAAAAAAATCATAAAAAATAAAAAAAAAATGTTATATTACAGTCAGTGACTGTACTCCCATGTTTATTTATTCATTATTCTGGTAATTTAAATTATCATGAAAAATATACAAATATTTTAATTGCCACCAGTAGGGAATTCTTGGTGTAGTCTGTAGTGAGCATCTGTTGTTGAGAGTTGACTGGGATTTTGAGTGTTTGGAGTCCTGCTCTGAGCTTAAAACATTTTGAAACTGTGGCATACAACATGTTTATACAATATATCCTAATATGTTAATGTTGTAAAAAGTGTCAATCGGCCTCGACTTCCAGCTTCCTGAAATTCTGTCTTGACCTCAGAGGGAGATGTAAGAGGGAGTTGATTTCATCTCTCTTTGGTTGTGAAAGGGTTTCAGATTCTCATTTGCGTCAGGGGTTTTTATGATACAAGGTTCTTATGTTTTTCAGATAAGGCAGATGAACTTGCCTTTAGTCAAGTGTTGAAAAATAGACCTGGTGGAGTTAGAGTGTGATTTGGCTGAGGCTTCTTGGTGGATAGATGGGTTGTTGGTTCAAACAACCAGGGATGGTCAGTCCAACACTGCACTGAACCAGTCATAGTTGTTCAGTGTATGTATATTTTGAAAACACAGAAAACGGAGATCAATGTGCTGTTCTTTGTTTTGAGGCCCACTGCAACAGGCCGTTCTACTGTCTTGACTTTTAGTTTGTGTGTCGACCGCCTGAAATCATAGTCCTTTCATCCAGATTACATACAGTAGAAAACATGTCAATAATTGGAAATATCTCCTGCTTATCTGCAAGAAGACAATGACCACTGTCTGTTGTATATGAGTTAATCTCAGAATGTTTTATATGAAGATAAAACTAGGAAAGTGGGAAGGTGGACGAACTGTTATTGAAAAACTTAATGGTCATCCTTTAGATCCATGCCCATTAGAACATCAGCATGAAGTGAAATGATGTACATCAGCCAAAGGCCAAGTATCTAACAGGCAACTACAGTATAATTCCTATTATGAATGAGTCTGTCCCTGTATTTTAACCTCATTTCAACAAGTACTGGCTTGAGTACTGCATAATAAATTGGTGTTGATCTTTTTCCTGGTTTTGTGCCCAAATTTCCAAGGCGGACAACTTCATACTCTGTCTGTATTGTTTGCACCGACACAGTCAGATCATGGTACAATAAAGATAAAATGATGTATTATGAGTAAGGACATTCAGTTGGTTATGACGTGTTCATATTCCGTCCATCAGTGGAAGCCTGCGTTGACTTTCGTCCTTGCAGCTTTCTAACAAGGCCACCTAGTCTCTGCAGGGCTTTAATGTGTTGTTGGACATTTCCTCCAGAACAGTTACTAAGGGAAAGGTTCAGGGACACTGAACTTGCAGGATGTATTCTGTTTCCTCCACCACCACTGACATTTAGGTTTTTTTTTTTTTTACAGAGATGACTCACTCACAAACTTGGACAACAGTGTCTGCCCTCATAGGTAAGACTTCACACAAAAGCTTTGTTTGTTTTTTATCAAACACAGAGTGCCTCACTCTTTGCTTCTCTTTTACTCAGTTCTCTGCCTTCAGTGATACGGCAGTGGCTAGAAGAGTACGGTGAAGATTTCCATGAACCTCCACAGTACCAGGCCCTCAGGCTGTTGTGTGCACATTTACGACATCGCCTCTGCTTCAGACGGTTGGCTCAGGCTGCAGAGACCCTGCTTAAGACCTTCCAGGAGCGAGGTAAACATTAATAACACTAGGAATTGAGAACTGAAGCAAAAATAAAATAAGTGACAATGGGAAATGTCATGTATCTGTGCTTACTTATGATAAAGTACCTAAAGGTTTGCAAATATTTCAAAAATAAACAAAATGGTGTGCAAAAAAAATAACATCTATTTTATTGCATTAATTTTAAATAATTCAACTTAAAGAAGAATGTGTAGACAGGCGGCAGAGATGAAGGTGTAGGAGTTAAAGATGCTGAGATTCTCTTTAGGAGAGACAAGGATGGACAGGATCAGGAATGAGGTGATTAGAGGGACAACACAGACAGGAAGGTTTGGAGAAAAAGCTAGAGAAGACAGATTGAGATGGTTTGGATATGTTCAAAGGAGGGACAGTGGATACATGAGTAGAAGAATGATCCTAGAGATGGAGCTACCAGGTAGGAGACAAAGAGGAGATTGAAAAAGAAGAAAAACCTAAAAGTACATTTTAACATTTTTCGTTTATATTATATTATAGTCAGGACAGTGGGAATCTGAGCAGAAGTGATGGAAATGTTTTCCGTCCTTTATTTACATTTTGTCCTGTGTGTCCTTGGAAAAATCCATTGCTTCATCATCTGTCATTTATGACCATCTGTGTTGGACAGATTGCAGCTGCTCTGCGTCAACACACAGCAGTAAATCCCTACAGGAACTGGAGACGAGACAGGAGGAGCAAGAAGAAGGAGGAGGAGGAGAGACGTCTTCCATGGACGAAGACAACAACAGCTTCATGGACTTCAGTGTGAGAGAAATAGCGGAGCAGCTGACCCGCCTGGACGCTGTAGGTTTTAAGTTTAACGAATGCTTCTTTACTCTGGGGATTCAATTCTCGAGATTCAGGAAGAACTTTTTATTTAGAGTCAACGCTGATAAACTCCTGTTTCCAAGGTTGATAATAATAACTGGTAACATAAAAGATATAAGAGTGTTATAAGCAAACGTGCATTGAAGGTATGCCATGATATAAGGACCATAAACAAAATAAATATATGAAATATAAATAAATATATAATAATATAAATATATAAAAATATATGTAAATATAAAAATGATATAAAATATCAGAATTGGAACAATTACAGTGTTCAGCCTCAGCTTTAGTTCCTAAACTTTATTTAACTTATTTCTTTTGACTTGGAGATGTTTTTTGCGGCTACTGACAGAAGGATCCAGAAATTGAGCTTCTTGGATATAGAAAATGTGTTACTCTGCTATAATAATTTTCTGTACTATTGTTGGCTACCTTAAACTTTTTAGTAAGAATAAGGAGCAGTCACGTTGTTTTTGTGCAGTCCCACCGTCATTAATTCCCTTGTTAACCTGTCACACTGGCCAACTACAATAATGAAGTCTTCAGACACCGTGTGTCATATTTTGTCTATAAAAATTACTTAAATTGAACTTTGACACCAGCATTTAGAAAACAAGAGACAAGTAGATGTTACCCCAACTCTTGTCTTTTATTTTCTAAAGGCTTCATCATGTGAGTGTGGAGATGGACAGTTTGCAGAAAACACTAAAGTGTAATTGTTGCATAAAATAAAGGAGGAGTACCCTTTACTTTTAGCAAACGCTTTTATCCAAAGCGACTAACAGTTGAGGAAATATCAAGTTGACAGACTCAACAAAGTAGTTACCCAGGAATTCAAAAGTTGAATTTGGACCACCTAAAAACCTGAAACTCAAAGAGTGAGGCTTTCATATAAAGCTAATCTTTATCATCTCCTCCTCAGGATCTGTTTGTTCAGGTGGTGCCCTTCCACTGTCTGGGATGTGTCTGGTCCCAGCGGGATAAGAAGGAAAACCGGAACTTGGCTCCCACGGTCCGTGCCACAATCTCCCAGTTCAATGCCGTTACTAACCGTGTCATCACCTCACTTCTATGCCCGTCCTCGCCAAACCCTTCCACGTCTTCTCCGCTCTCATCACCCCGCTCCTCCACTGCCTTCATGTACCCGGCAACAACGCCGACCTTACCTCGCTGTCCACACGCCAGCCCCGCCCACAGGGCGCGAATCATTGAGAGGTGGATTGCAGTTGCACAGGTCAGTGGGAAAATAAGTGATATCCAGGAAAAAAGTTTAAAGGTTCTGTTACAAAATGTTACAATTCAGACATGTGTCTTTGCAGGAGTGTAGGGAGCAGAAGAACTTCTCCTCACTGAAGGCCATCCTCTCTGCCCTGCAGTCAAATGCAGTCTATCGCCTCAAAAAGACCTGGTCGGCAGTCTGCAGGTCACTACCAGTCCCACAAGCACAACACAATATTTTCAACATTTGCATCTATTTTACATCTTTAGTCTCACTTTGGGAACTTAGAAAAGAGTCAGCTAAGGTGAAGGGAAAGGTTTACAGGACAGTTGTGAGACCAGCCATGATTGATGGATTGGAGACATTAGGAATAGGCAGAGGACAAGGGTCAGAGCGGGACGTGAAGTTAAAGATGCTGAGATTCACTTTAGGAGAGACAAAGTTGGACAGTATCAGGAATGAGGTGCTAAGAGGGACAACACAGACAGGAAGGTTTGGAGAAAAAGCTAGAGAAGACAGAGATGAATTGGACATGTTCAGAGGAAGGACAGTGGATACATTGATAGTAGAATGATGCTAGAGAGGAAGCTACCAGGTATAGGAGACAAAGAGATGGAATTTTATAATATACAGCCTTGCCTTCACATTCTGCCTACAAAGGACAAAAAGGAAATCAAAGAGGAGATTGATAGATGCAGTGAAGGAGGACATGGAGGTAGTTAGTTCGCTGTGGCAATCCCTGAAAAAGTGCAAAGGAAAAGAAGAAGACATTCTTTCTTCATTTCCTTTGGACTTTTTCAGGGATTGCCACAGCGAACCAACTACCTTTGGGAACTGCAGACAATTTAATGTGGTTGTAGATGCAGTACCAATACGAGTCAACGGGGGGGTTTCTTTACGATAGCATAAGATTAGCAAAAGTCATCAGTAATTAGCTTAAACATGTCTTATTAGCTGAAGGATCCAACCAGTGACCAAACGTGAACTTGCTGGACCATCTTATTATAAAACCTAGGGTTTCATGAGAAATGAAGACTTTAAAACCCGTTTTAATGTAGAATTTAAAGCCAAAATCTCACTGCAGCTACCAGTAGTCTGACCAATTAGTTCCCTGTTTAGCAAATTGTACTGAATGTTAGTTTAAGGTTGTCAAATAACGTAAATGAGCTACAAAGTTCTGCTTTTAAAAATGGGTTGATTTAAAAAAGTCTTTTCCCTCCTTTTCAGGGAGAGCATGGCAACATTTGACCACCTCTGTGAGACTTTCCCTGATGAGAACTGTGTGCTCGCCACCAAGGAGATCCCCGTGGAGGTATGTACTGTTCTGTACAATACAAACATTGAACACTGTGAACTCCTGATTATTATATGACACTGCTTAATTTAGAGGTGAGGATCTATTATGCCATTATAGTAATAAGTGGCTCTGATCGTTGCTGAAACACGAGGGGAATGTTCCCTTTTCTGGCAGTTTGTTTCATGTTCGTTGAGGACAAGAACTGTTGTCAGAAACAAATGACAAGTTCCTCCCATGGAACTCTTTAACCCTGTACCATGACCTGGATGACTGAAACCTTCATTGACATGTACACAACATAAAGCATTTCAGGGGACTCTCCCAAAGTTTGCCCTGACTGTAAGGGTGGAAGACAGAAGACTAAATCTCACAAATGATCACTGTCACTGCTGCTAACATTTGCTGGACAGCTTTAAATTTTTCCATAATTCACAAACAGCAATTATTCACAAACTTTACACCTATTTCACGAGGTTTGAGTTTATACATTCCTTAATCTTTTATTTGTTTAAGAGGAAAAATATACATTATTGTACATTTAACGATAAACATTTCCAGGGATAAAGAGCAAGAAATAACAGAATCCAATATGTATACTGGCAGCAGTCTCCAAGACTGCAACCCAAATCACACTGCTCCATACATTCATCCTTCCTGTGGATGGTGCTATGATCAGAGCAAAGAGTCTGCTTCATTAACCACTAGTCCACCACTGCTGCCCCATATTGGTATTTAAGACATGTAATTCAGTCATTAGTCTATTTATAAAGTACATTAAATTAAATTTATATTTTTTAATTATTAAATGAATATAGATCTAAGAAAATCTTGGTCTGGATGTGTAAAAAAATGAGCTTTTTTTGTTATCATTGTTATTATCATTGTGTTATTTCAACTTTGACTGACAGAATAAACAAATCGTCCTGCCGTTACTGTTTGCAACAGTACAACTATAAATGCACACTTCCTGCTGCCAACTTTTTTAATAAGCAGGTATTAATTCACTGAGAACATTCTGTATAGTTGATTAATACTGCAGATGTACTCAGTGAGTACACGCCTCAGGGCATTGGTGCAACCATAAACTGAGACAGTAATGATTGGGTGGTTGTTCTGTAAAAGGTCCAGCAGTGGAAGGAGTGACAGTATAATGTTAATACTTATTGATAATGAGTTTACAGTTTGAAACTATAAAAATACATATATGCTAAGAAATAAAACAAAGTAGTGGAAAAACACAGCAGAAAAGATAATAATAAATAGTGTTGATTTTAAAAAATATGTATTTAACTAAAAAAACATTTTTGTCACGAAATGCTTAATTTGTTGGATTAAAAGTAGTATTGAAGTTAGGGTTAATAAGAAAAACACACACTGTGCTGAGCTGCAGACTTGACCCTACAATAAAAGAGGCTGATGTTAGAACTTGTGTGATGGACTGTGTGGTGGTTGTTGTTTCACCACAGTCATTTCAACTCTCTGATGATGCAGCGAGAGAAGCCTATTTAAAAGGATTGTTAATGGGGTGTGGTCGGCAAAACTGACAAATGAGTGATCTCCTAGAGCAGTGCTTCCCAACCTTTTTCTGTTACGCCTCCCCTTAGCAAGAAGAAAACAATTCTCGCCTCCCCAACCTTCCACCCACTCTCCGCCACAACTGTAAATAACAGCATTTGTCTATAAAATAGTTCTAGGTTCACCTCTGCATAACATCGTATCCTTGTTAACATAAAGAAACAAAAAAAAAGAGATATAGTTCAACTTACAAGGATGTGCAATTACACTTTATTGTAGTACAGTGGAAAAAAAGCATGTTCCCCAGGGTCACACGCGCCCCCCTCAGCATTGCACCGCACCCCCCCAGGGGGTCCCGCCCCACACTTTGAAAACCCCTGGCCTAGAGAACAGTGTGAGTTGCTCCACCTCGGACACTTTACATGGTGGGTGGAGTGCAAAGCAGTGAGGAAGGTGGTTCAAAGTTTAGATGTAGGCAGCATGTTGTTGGCATTACACCAAGGTCCCAGTTTCATTATTGCATGCAATCTTTTCATTCTTAAGTTTACACATTATTGTGTTTTAAATATATTTGGGATTTTATGTTTGCCTCCGCAGAAAACAATTTGACCAAATCAAACTGGACATTATTATAAATGATAATCAAAGCTGTATATTCTTGACAAAGATGTTAAGTTTAGCTGACGGGGCTGGTACGGTTTTAATATAAAATCCTGCAGGATGATCACTGTGTTAACCTCTTCTATTAACCGTTTTTCAGGACAATTGGTTGCCCCAGAGTTAGACAATGGACAACCAAAAAAATTGCAAGATATTACTTTACAATAAGGAATCAGTAAAAGCAAAATTGTTGGCTAAATGGATGAAAGCATAGGAGAATTAGCTGAACAATAAAAAACAGTTATATTTTAACCATAAAAAAATTATCTTCTAAACTTGTTTTTTTTATTTTTCTTAATTTTGTAGCGTATTATTATTTGCAAAAAATAGCTTGAATTGGCAAGAAAGTGCTCTTAAAACAAATGACCAAAACGTAGGGGCTCAGGGGGGATCTGAGAAGAACTGATATAATCTAACAAATTGGATAAACAATGGAAGCTAGAGAAACCCTGGGGAAGAAAGAAGCTGAGATTAAATAGTGATTAAATATCATATCATAAATACTTTGGCTAACAAATGTGGATTAAGATCAGCCAAAATATAACAAATAATTTGTCTTTAAATTGCTTTCATTAAGCAAAATAATGAATCCCCATTCCCAGAATTGGTAAAAGAAATATATATTTTTAAGTATAACAATTTTAAGATAAGCAGTGGGAATAAGGCATGAACAGATTAAAGCTGGAGGCTCACTGATGTCTGAAGTCTTTTCAGGTGAGCACGGAACAGTTTGTGAATGTTCAGGTGCAGAAAGTCCTTGATGTGGACTGTGGGTGACATCACTCATGTTCTCATTAGCCTTAATGAAGTCTTCAGGAATGAACCTGGCACACTGCCCTCTACTGTCTCCATAACCTGTCAGTCATGGTCCTTAATGTTACGATAATGCGCTTCAGTGATGTTCCTCCAACAGCCCGTTCTCTGCACTCATCCATGACTGCACAGTTTTTCTTTAGTGACAAGAAACAGTATGTAGGTTCAATGCATCCAAATACAAATGCATACATTCTGCATATATCTTATGGGTTATAATACTTAGATGATTTATTAGAAATCTTGTGTTTCTTTTTCATTTAAAACAAGCACAGAAACAACTAATATTATAATAAATTTAATGGTATCCTAGAAATCCTTACTAGATAGATAGACAGATAGATAGATAGATAGAACTTTATTAATACCTTAGGAGTATCCTTCGGGAAATTACGTAATAAATTGGGCAATGTTAATAAGAACAAACTTTAAATAAGTCGAACAATACATATAGGTAAGAGATATTGAAAAGGGAAGATGAAAATATGTAATAACTGCAGACAGCTCAAAACAGTAGGGTAGTTATCACGTCATCTAAAAACACAGCAGGAATTGTATCAAGGAAAATTAATTAACACCAGCAAATGACAGTGACATCAACACAATTGGCCTTGAAATATAAACAGTACATACATGACCAATGAAAATATTTCAATACCATCTCTATGTTAGTAACACATTTTAGCAAGAGTCATTTTGTTGTCACCCAATATTATCAATCAGTGTATGTATTTATAAAGCATATTTCATGCACAAAGTAAATGTAATGTGCTTCACAATGTTTAAGAAAATTGACAACTCCCAAGAATAAAACAACTCCCAAGAAAAAATGGGGAGAAACCTCAGGGTCAAGGTTTTGCCAACTGACGTGTTGATTAGAAAAGTTTTTCTTGTCACAACGTTGAGGTTTGTTACCGAAGAGCTACTACAGATTCACAAAATCTTTGTCAGGCAATATATATAAAAAACTAAATATACAATAACCTGGGGATGTAATACTGTAAAGGGAAGAAAACTGTGATAAACTGTAATAGGAGGTTTCCGAGATAAACTGCTGAAGTTTAAAGTGATAGTCACTAGATGGCAGCATTGTAACTTCATACAGCCACTCCAACAATGACGGTAACGACCCATCAATACCCACCCAACGACTGGTATCACACTTCACTGGTATCCCCAGGTCCACCCAACAGAAGGGACTTGAAACACCTCTTCCTCCCCACTCACAGCATATAACTTCTGTTACTCCCCACTAACAGTTAGAACTGAAGAAGCCTCTTGGATGAGAGGTGAAACGTTTTCCAAAAAACTGAACGTCCAGTTGCCTAGCTAAAGTCTTTTTACCTTGACCATGACCTGGATGACTGAGAACCTGCATCGACATGTTCATACAGCAGTTTGTGCAGCAGTTTTTTGGCCCCATTACTCATCTGTCTGAGAATAAAGCAAGACATTTAAAGATAAGAGAAGACAATTTAATAAAGGTAACATGAAAACTAACGTCTCCAAAGCAAGAAGTATTGTCTGAGTAAACCAGACACTAAATGATTTCAAATAACCATGAAGACACAGTAGGTCAAAAAGTAAAAATGAGAATGTCTCATGAGTTTGGGCCCAGTTTCGACTCTAAGCAGGGTGAGTGGTGAAGAACAAATGGATGAAGTGGATCTTTTTGACTCAGAACCCCAGGTGGAGACTCAGTTTGATTTCTGTCTTCAGAACCTGAGCAGTGGTTTTGTCCCGTACCTGGGTACTTACCTGACTGCCCTCACCATGCTGGACACTGCACTGACAGACAACGTTGAGGTGAGGCAGTGCATACATGTATGCGCAGACACATTAAACTACATTCCAATAGTAGTTACGCAGACACGTTACACTAGATTCCAAAGATAGTTACTTAAAGAAGCCTCTATAGCAGGAGTGTCAACCTCAGTATTTATTGAAAAAATTACTGTATATACGCATGATTTCCCTGCTCTCAAGATACTAAATGTTGTTTGGATCCTGGAACAGCTAAATACTATAAATGCACATGAAATCAAAATAGGCATAAACATATCAGAAGTATTTGTTTCATATTCTGTCTCTTTATTTTTTGTCCCTTAAGATTTCCTTTTTTTTCCCTTTTTTTCCTAATTTATTGTCTTTTTACAGATTTACAAAAAAACATACTGTTTGTGCTATAGCAAAGAGCATACATCTCTAATACTACAAATTCTACTAGTAAACAAGGGCTACATACAGGGGGACTACTGTAGTACACATTTAATATGGTCTTGAGGGCCAAATACAATTACACTGCGGCCAAATTTGGACTTTCGGGCCTGAGATTGACACCTGTGCTGTATAGGCTTCTTAGCATTTTTTGGTTGAGCAACCTGGGTTAAGTAACCTTGTTATTTGACGGCAGTTTCATTCTGACGCCATATCACACTGCATGTTCTTCTTTCTACAGGGAGGACTGATCAACTTTGAGAAACGCAGGCGGGTAGGTGTTGCCTCCTCGGTGCACCTCACCTAAATGACAAGTCCAAGATGCTGAATGTGATTACATGTTATGTTGCTGTATGCCTTTGTGTTGTAGGAGTTTGAGATTCTCTCTCAGATCCGACAGCTGCAGATGTCCTGCTCTCACTACAGCTTCATAGAAAGCCCTCAGGTCACTGCCTGGCTGCAGACACACACTCTGCTCACCGACCAGGAGAGGTTAGACACACAGCCACAGCCCTGCTGCATTGCAATCACGGTTTAAAGAATGTGTGCCTTATCCTTATCATTTTTTGTCTCCCGTCTCTGAAGTTATGAGCTCTCACGGGACCTGGAGCCTCCTGTTGATCCTTGTCCCAGCCGCCTGCTCTCAAAGAAACTGGCCTCGTAAGTGTCAAAGTTTGGGCTCCAATGTTTTTTCATAGAAAATACTCAACTTGTTACCATTTTCATACTAACAGCCAAAATAAATCAATAGACATTGAGTTATTTAAAAAAAAAAATAGAGTAAAGCCACAGATGCAATTACAAAAAATACCTTAAACTTCATTATATAATATATTATACCTACGAGACCAAAAATATATTATTTTATGATATTATTATCTCATTATCTCATTGAGCTGCAGAATAAGATGGTTTGGAATAGATTAAGATGATTTGGACCTGTCCAGAGGAGGGACAGTGGTTATAATGGTAGAAGAATGCGAGAGATGGAGCTACAAGTTAGGAGATGAAGAAAGCCAAAGAGGAGATTTAAGGATGCAGTGAGGGAGGACATGGAGGTAGTTGGAGTTGTGGATACAGAGGACAGGGGGAGATGGAAAACAAAAAAATAAAAGCTGACAAGCTGAAAGGAAAAGAAGAAGAGCTGCAGTTCACATTTACTACCACTAGAGTGCAGTGTTACTCTGTATTTGAGTATGCCAACATCGGGGGACCTACATTTAAAAAGTCACAACCCTTTGCGACCCAAGTCAAAAGACATTATTCATAAAATACTTGATAATTACGAAATATGATTGAGTATATTTTGTTTTTAACTCATCGATATCTCAACAATTAGGTTTTCTAACAATGAAAATCGTTTATTGAACCAAGAAAATGACTGTGGACATTATTCAAGATGAGCTAGAAAAATCTCAACCACCCATTCTTTGGAAAATAATATCACTCGGTGTAATTGTAATATCTGTGTGAAAACCACTTAATTGTTCCACGTATTTTGTTTGTTTGTCCAATTTTGTGCTCCTCCAGGTTGCGGTCTTCTGGTGACAGTCCTACCAGAAAAACCCACTCTGACCAGATCAGTGTGTCGTCCTCAGGCTCCAGCAGTTCAGACATGGATGAGCTCTCTGCCCCTCAGTCGTCTCCTCTAAGACTCAAACTAAAGGTACGTGTAGGAAGGTGTGTCTTCTGCAGCGACATCAGGAAATTAGAAAGGAATTTTGTTTTATTCTGTTCTCTCTTCCCTTCAGTCTCTGTCAGGTTCTCTCCATGATGTAGCCGAGGACTTCTGCTCCTCCTCCTCGTCCTCCTCCTCCTCTCCTAGTCTTTGCAGTTCCTCCTCTCAGCCAGACCTCAGCTCCTCTTCTCTGGGAATGAGCTCTGACTCATCCTCCTCCTCACCCTCCTCCTGCTCCTCCTCCTCGTCCTCCTCCAGCTGCTCCTCTCAGGCCTCACTGCCGCTCTACAACAAACAGATTGCTGATTCCTGCATCATCAGGGTCAGTGTGGAGTCTGTCAGTAATGGAAACATCTACAAGAGCATTCTGGTGAGGACCCTGGTTGTGTTGTCATATTTTCTGAGGTCAGTCATTTTTAAGTTGTCCAAAAATAAAGAACACTGAACTCAAGAATCAACCCAGGAGTGGTGGACAAATCAAAACTATCCTTACACACTGTTGAACCTCAGCTGTAACCAGGTTCTGGTTGCACCATCAAGCTGTCAGTGTGCTGCGTTTCCAGAAGTGCTTTATCTTATATTTGCCTCTAAACTGGATTCTCAGAGCTTTTCATCAGATATTGGGGAAAACAAAAAAATAAATGTTTAAATAGAGAAAATACAAATTAAATTGAGTGCAATTTATTACAGAGGAATCACTTCAAACTATTTACACCAGGCATGGGCAAAACTAAGGCCCAGGGGCCAGAGGAAGCCCCCTCAACAGCCTGTTATCCGGCCCACCTTCTCCTTCTCCTTTCACCTTGTCCCTTTTTCAAGGATTTGTTGTTTTGCATCTTTGATTTGGCCAGTGTTTACCATTTATCCTGGCTTGGGACCGGCACTAAAAAACACTGTCTTGTGCTCCCTAGTGGCTGCTTTGTATTGTGATTATATTTCTGCCTTTTCTTTGTAATGTTTTCCTATAGTCGAAATCCAGGAAACTAAAGCTCTTTAATCTACAGTATTGTCAATGTCTTTCACATGCCATCTATCTTGGTCCACTCAAACGCTCCACCTATCTGCTCCTAGCTAGCCCCTATGTCAGATTTTAGGACCAATCAAGGCCTGCGAGTCAAAGTTTGACCTCATCTGCGTTAGACTGTCTTTCTAACTTTATCTATCTTTTCCTGAAAGACCAGTATTAGAAGAAAAGACACTGTGTCTGGATATGGTTCTGTTGATGGTCATGTACTGAGAGCTCAGATGAAAACTGATGAGACATTGGACTGTTCTCCCCCTGGTCTCACTCAGGACCACCTCCTCTGAAGTGCGTCAGCTCACAGCTGGTTCTGGACTGAGTCATCTGTGATAAGATTTAATTTTGAGTTTTTTTCCCCCATCATTTATCACAAGTCAGTGACAGAAACATCATAAAGTAGTCATAACAAAGATGACATTGATATATATATATTTTTAAGTTGTTTCTGTTTTCTATAAAAGCTCCAGTGAATCTTATAGACAGCAGACATGAGTTGTGTATAAAGAGAGGACTGGATTGCTGTGCACTTCATCATGTGATACAATAATGATGCCTAACCATATTGAAAACAATGTCTGCAGATAATGAGTAACAGAAGTGTAACTGCACCCCAACTGTCAGTCTCTCTGAGTCTGGATCTGGAACTGTTTGTGGTGTCATTCTGTGAAAAACAGCTTTTCCCTCAGTTTCTCCTTCATTTAAGTCTTCTCGTCAGCCTTTGGTGTTAGGTGATGGTCACATTGATGGATGTGGTTTGATTTGCTTTAAATCTGACACATCAACAGGCGTTCACCCTGACGAAGAACAAAAATTGAGAGATTTTTCATTTGCTGAAAACTCTCTGAGTGGTTTGTACTTTATCTCAGTGACATTGTGGTTTAAACTTGTCCTGCTGACTCTCCTGGTGATGTTCTGCCTCACCTACAGGTGACCAGTCAGGACCACACGCCCCAGGTGATTCAGAGAGCCCTGGAAAAACACAACATGGAGGACGTCAGCTACCTCGACTTCTCCCTCTTCCAGATGCTCAGCAACGGGAAAGGTGAATGTCTTTTCTTTGTTCTATTGAATTGAGAGGTGGGCTGAGTTTTCCAGTTGATTAGTGTTAACTCTCTGTGCCTAAAACATACATACAAGACAATACATTTCAGACACAAGTCATTATTTTGAAAGACCTGTTGTTGTTTTATTTTCATACTGAAAGGCACAGCATCATCCTGGTTCCTAACCAACAAAGCTCCCTCACTTTTAGTCCTAAATAAATGAGTTAATTTGGCGTTCAGAACAAAATCTACTTCTTGTCTCAAATATTAAAAGCAAACATCTGGAGACCATGTGGTGGAGAGAGATGAAGGAAGTTCAGATCTGAAATGAGTGACATCATGTGATACACATCAATTCCTTTGACGTCAGCTCTCAAAGAGTTTCAAAGAAATATCAGAAAATCATCCAAACCCATTGAGGGAACAGTGTAGACAGGCTATAGTCAGTGATTTAACCACTGCAGTGTAGACATGGACCAGCGTGTCCACAGTTCTGGATGTGTCTTAGTTTTGATTATTTTTTGAAATAGTTCTGATAATATAAACTGTTACCTAATGTGCAGCAACCTTGAAACATCTCATCACCTGCTTCCTCTCTCTGCCTCAGAGCTCCAGATCCCTGACAAAGCCAATGTATATTATGCCATGTGCACCACTGCCAACTTTGACTTTGTGCTGCGCCAGCACTGGAGGATCCACAGGAGACATCTGGGCTCACCGTTCAGCTCCGGAGCTTCAGCCAAGGGCCGACACGTGAAGAAGTGACGAGCATCTGTTGGACAATGAAACTGCTGCCCTGCATCCACAACAGCCTCAAGAGGGCGCCATCAGTGCTGCTTTTTTAATGCTGGCCTCAGGCCGGGGTTTCAGCTGACAAGCAGACACCAGAGTGCTGCAGCACAGAAACTCCGGAGAGATTGTAGACTGAGCGGAGGTCTCTGACTGCAGCAGTGTTGATGTGTGATAGATTTTTGATGTGAGACAGATGAACCCCTGAGATGACATCTGTGTTTGTGCTCATTAGCTTGTTTTAACCACTGTCACTCAGGATCTCTCTCCCACAGGTGAACAAACTTCACAAAGTTTGTAGTGAATCCTGCAGAAGGATTCCTTTATTTTCACTTCAGCCACTAATCCTCAACAGAGACGCCTCTGGTTTGGACTCCACAGAGGAACATTGGATGAACGTGGCTGGAGCTGCAGAGACTATGGACAGAGTTGTTTTGTTTGACTGGGGAACAGGAACTGCAGAGTCGCTCATAAACACTGGACATGATAAGAAGAGAAAAAAAAGGGTGAGAACGACTCTGGGTCAGTCAGCACCTCGGAGGTCTTTGGTGCGTTTGTGTGACATTTTGATCTATCTTCAAAAGTAGTTTTAATCAATTAAACTAATTATTTATTGCATTTCAGTATTCTGCTGTTAAAGCAAAGTAGCCTGGATAGAAATGTGTGTGAAGTGGAGTTTTTTTTTTTTTAAAGTTCACGTCAGTTCTACTCTTCATGTTCATAACCTGCCTTTTTTACCTCAGGAGCTCAGACAGTTTGAATGAAGGAAGTATATTTTCACTGTCAGAGAGGAGGGTGGAATGAATGTGTTCAGTGACCATGAGGACGACTGATCAGTGATAGGGAACCACTCAGAGGTGAAATCTAATTATTTTTAACACACAAGTTGTTTTTATGCATTTTGTTTTCAAATATTCTAAAAAAATAGGGTACTGCAAATACAATGCAACATGAACTGGTTTAAAACAAGGTACCACTGTGCAGATTTTACTCAGTAAAATGATGTACTTGTTTTAAGCGTATGCTATTGATTTCTTCAGTCTGTTCCAGCTGTGGTATTGATCAATAGTGGCAACCAACAACTTTTGAGATACTATTTTGTGTTTGCGCTAAATCTCGTCCGACTCTGACTCGTTAACAGCAGGACCATGGATGCAGCCGCTCTGATCAGCTTTAGTGGAAGAGACTGAAGGTAAACAGAGGTATGTGGCTCTCGGTACCAACAATGGGTCGATACACGTCTTTCACCAGGAATTAAATGTGCACAGTGGTGTCTTCAAACATGTTTTCATGTTGCATGTCATTTGTATTTAAAATTTGAGCTGTAATAGTAACTAATGTGGCCTCAATTCAATTTTTTTTCTAATAACAGTCAACAACAGGTCTGTGTGTTAAAACATTGAGATTTCTCCTCTGGGAGAACGATAACAGGGCATAGAGACTGTAGTATACGGTAGTATGTGAACTCAGTATGTAGAAGAGAAAACATCTGAGAATTTGAAATATGTGAAGTAAAAAAAACTAAGTACTGTGCAAAGGTCTTAGGACGCTATATAAGCAATTGTTTTTGTAGTATAGAAAGTACTTATACCATTGTTAAAAAAACTGCCATTAGTCCATGGTTATTTCTGGTAACAGTAAGTATTTAAAGCCATTTTCTACAGTACTTTGCTTGTTAATACCAATTATTTCCTTTCAGCACTTTGGACAGATCCTCCATGGATTTTATTTTATTTTGGAAAATGTTAAATTGGATTTTTTTTTTTTTTTGCAAAAGCACAAACTAAGAATATTTAAACACTTTGCATTTTCTTTCCATATTTTCCGATTTCTTTGATTCTTTAATTAGACTGCACTTTAAACTCAAGTCCATCGTTTTGCCTTTTGTAAAAACACTTTAATTATAGGAATAAAGAACTTTTTTATTATTATTATTATTATGTGGCCCTAAAACATTTTCACAGTACAGTTCAGTGAATTATCGTCCCAGTGATGTCAAATCTTCCACCGCAGCAGGTGCTGGAATTTAGCTTTGGTTAATGTCACATGCACAGGACCAAAGGTTCTGTTCTCCAATCATTTAATGAAGTACACATAAAGTTAAAGTGAAGTTGTTTTTTGTGCAGAATTTTGCATCACTGTTTTTTTCTTGTTGTTTTTATTGTGTAGCATTGTTTTTTTTATGTATCAGTGGAAGGAAAGATTTAAAGTGAATTAGACTTGGCAGCTGCAATATTTGAAGGAGTAAACAGGGATTTGTTGATATTTCTATCTGTTTTTGTAATGTGTTGCTGTCAATCTGCCCTGTGATGTGTTCAATGTCCTGCACATGTTTTTATTTCAAAGAATTTTGGATTTAAATCAATGCACTTTCTCTTGTGTGTGTGTGTGTGTGTGTGTGTGTGTGTATGTATGTGCGTCTATGAAGCAATAAATGTCCACTAATAAAAATCCTTTACAATTCTTTTGGACACGTGATCCTCTGTTGAGCTTGAACTCGTGTTTGAGGACAGTGCTTGTCTCGGTGTTTCAAGCCGTACTTTTAATCTGTTTATCCTCTAGGTGGAGCCAGACACGTAACATACTGCTACGGTCTGCGTAGTTTCATTCAAGGACAAACATCTGCGTGATTCCTGAGTCAGGAAGAGATATTGTGCTTTCAGGCAGTGACCTTCAGTCTACAGCGAAAAAAAAAAAAAATAGTGAAGTAAAAGAAACAAGTAAGAAAAAACGCACGTGATTTCAGGCTTGTTTTTTTTATTCAGTATTTACTGAAAAGAAAACTTCACCTGCCTGGGGGATTTCTCCAAGAATATTCTTTATTACACCTTCCACAGATGGTGTTCATATTTAGAACTCTGTTTAGAAATAAAACAATGATTTTGTTTTTTTTCCTCAACATTTTAAACCTTAAAGGAATACCTTATATTTCTGAAACCTGGCTTCTCAAAGTACTGACAGTATAGTCCTGCGGACAGTAACCAGTCTGAGAGACCGTATGATCAGTATAGGTGTCTGGAATAACAGATTGTAGCAAAATAACAAATAAACAAATTCAGCAACATGCTGTACGTCAAGGCGATTTTTTTTAGAGATCTGAACAGCAGTCTAATTATAATTAACAAAAAAAACCTATGAAGTAGATGCTGCTGGCGTTAATGATCATTAAACCCATATGGTTTTAGAGGCAGTAGGTGTTCAACAACTCCCACAGTCTAGCTGTCCTAATGTCTGCTACTAACTGTGGGTGTTTCTAAGTAAATATATACATAAATATACATAGTAGACCAAAATAGATATAGCTTTTTTTGCTCATAATGCATAATGCTGTCTTTCTTTCTATTAGGTGGACAGACTATTAGCGCAGAATAAATATATATATATTTAAATGTGTATATATATATATTTAAATGTATATATGTATGTATGTGTGTATATATATATATACATATACATATATATGTATGTGTATATATATATATATATATAAATATATATATATGTATACATATACATATATAAAGGTCTAATGAGTAGTATTCATCAGTATCAGTGTTGTCATGGAGCAATGTGTCTCATCTGAACATGATGTTCCAGTTTGGTGGAATCTGTAATGGCAGTAGTCAGTAGCTGCAGAACTAGGTTTTTTTGTTGAAAGTGTCACATGACACATGCAATAATGGCAGTGTGTGTCTGTTAGTGCATGTTATTGTATGTTTATGTACACGTGTGCGTGATTGTTTGTGTGTACATCATGTCTCTCTTCTCTGTACTGACACAGTAACGTCCAGTCGCTCCATCTTCCTTCTCTATGTTCATCATTTATCATCTTGTTGCAGTGGTTCAGTTCTCAGCTCAGTCTTCTGGTCCTCAGACCTTCATGAGGTCTTGTTCTACCAACATTTTCGTCCGAGGTAGGACCGGACAAAGGACCGGACCGTTTATTTTTAAGGCGTATAGTGAGAATCAACAACCGCTCAAGGACGTCCAGAGGTCAGATAAACAAGGTCGTTAGTCTGACCATGTTAGTCCATGCTCAGACTAAAGATCTGCTGTTGACCTCTGCCGACCACTTGACCAGAAAAGTTGGTACACTGCTGTATAACATGAGAATCTGAATGAATGTTTCGATTAGGATTTAGACGTTTCTGCAAAAACATTCACTTCTGTTTCCAACAGGTTTAACTTGTGATTCTGGTTCATATTGTTTTGCCTTTGTAGAATCTTGTAGATCTGGACTGGTCCAGACCAGTCACCTCTGTCTCTTACTTGTCATGGATGATCCTTCCTTCTCAGACCAGGAACCTATTTCTCTTCTAGTCTAAGATCAGTTTGATTCTTTGCTTCTGTGAGTGTTTTGCAGATCTAAACAAACACAACATGACTATTCCTAAAAAATAACTCCATTGTATTCTTACAGTGTACACATTATTCTGGAACTGCATTGCGCTGCATTTGAGGCTCGCTGCACAGCATTTCAACAAGTCCTCTGTCTCCACCCTCCCTCCTAGAGTACAGTCGACTGTTTCTCATCAGACTGTCCTGGTTTAACTTCTCCCACCAGCACAGACAAAGGGACTGCTGGTTCAATAACTCAAGCTCAACCAGTCACGTGTATAGACAGACATCAGCATTAGGAATCAAACCTTAATGTTGTTCATTTCATAGGGTTCCCACAGAAATAATGCAGGGTGATCTCTACTTGTTTATTATCGTAAAAAGTCCTAAAAGCCCATTTTATGTTATATATGTATATAACATATATATAACATAAAATGGGCTATATATGAAGCAAAGTATATATATACTGTATACATATATATATATGTATATATATACTATGCCTCAAACATTGAATGTTAAATTGCCCTGCAGCAGCTTCGTGCGCCACCTATTTTGAGAACCCGTGGTCTCGTGGTTCATCAGACAGAAAGTGAATAGAATATCTTTCAAGTATAAGTCAGACGCAGATGAGTCTGGTCCTGAAGAGACGTCCAGACATAGTGTATGTATAGAGTTTGTTAATATTAAGCTGTGTCCTCCAGGAAAGCCTCTCTCTCTCTCTCTCCCCTCTCCTCTTGTCCTCCGCTGCACTGCCGCTCTCTCTCAGTTCTGCTCGTGAGCTGGAGGCCAAACCAGGTCTCTCCCCTGAACTGAACTGTTCCTCTGCACGAGCTGCTCCATCAGCAGGCTCTACAACATTTGGACCATAGCTCTGTGTGTGGGTGTGGGTGTGTGTGTGTGTGTTTGTGTGTGTGTGTGAGGGAGAGAGAGCTGAGCGTGAAGGAGTTCATCCCAGGTTTTTGCTAAGAAGCTGCCGTAAATCTTTTCTCTTTGATTCATCTGTTGTCGGAGCATGCATGGAGCTGGAGGCAGGAAAAGTGTGGGGGGAAAAAAGTTTGTTTTGGAATAGAAACCAAGACATTGATAGTGTGTTGTGTCCTTTTACTGCTGCCTGATGATGATGATAATGGAGGTGAATTTGTTACACATGTGGATGATGTTGTTTGTGCTGACCTGTGTGATCACATCACTTATCACAGATGTCTCTGTGAGAAATGTTGGACAGAAGCTCATGTCCCCAGAGACGGGATCAGACTGAGCGCCAGCGGTGACCGAGCCAAAAGTCAGATATGAGTTAGTGTAAGGCTAAGAGCAGCAGCTGTAGCAGCAGCATCAGCAGCAGCTGTGTGTTTCCATTCAGGTTTGTCTTGTTTCCTTTTTCATTTGTTGATCGTAAGGTCATTACAGATGGCTCTTGTTTAATGGTCACATGACTTCACATCATGATAGTGACTGGCATCAAATCAAAGTGAGAACAACATTGTTGCTGGTGAAACTATTTGCGGGCGTGTCCGTGTGTTTTTGTTCAGCCATACTTGCGATGACAATGTTATGAAAGGTACTGATGTACGTAATGTTCTTCTGTTCCTCACACTGATTGGCTCCTGTATCAAAGCATTGAAGCACTCACTACGATGTCTCCTGAACACTGACATAGATGTTAGTTGATGGTGATGGTATGTGCTCCTGTGTCAGGTTCAGCTTCCACACAATGCCCTTCTGACTGTCCATTCCTCTGTCCACTAGTGGTGCCCTCTAATATAAGGAGAGGAGAGGATTCCTCCAACTGTGCTTACCCGCTTCAGACATCTTGAAATGTCCCACAATGATGAGCCAGACTTGTACCAGTTAACCATTCTCAGTCTGAGATCTTGATCAATTTTATTTTATTTTTCCATGTTGTGCACAAGGAAGGATTGTGTTTGAGGTATTCCTTAAAATACAGTAACGGGTGTGTATCTCAGTTGTGTCTCCAATTAATTTAAATGTTGCCAATTAACCTATCAGAAGCTCCCAAAGACATGACATCATCAGCTGGGTGTTCCTACATTGTTTAAAGGCACACAAACTGCAGCGTATGTAAACTTCTGATTTAATAAATGCAATTTAAATATTGTATAAAAATCTCCTTATATGATTAATTTGACGTTAAGTACTTAAGTAGTAAATAATTTTAAATATTTAGACAGACATGAATAAGTTAAAGTGAAAGTCTGATTTCATGTCTGTCTATAAGAAAAAAAAAAGATTGTGTCTATTCCTAAAGTGTAGGTCAATATGCGGCTTCAACTGTATGTATATATGCAATATCTTCCCGTCCAGGGCTGAAGCTGTGTCTGTACATCTGTTTTTGACAGTCATGTATTTAATCTATGTTCATAATCTGGCTTATGTTTTCATTCTCCAACTCTACTGTCATATATTTGTGTGGGAAAGGCTAACACAGTGTAGGGAGGGTTGATAACAGTGAGGAGATCACTAAAGGGTAATTAGACCTAAAAGACTCTCCTGCCCTGACCTGTCCACTTTATCTGACATAGGAGAGGGATCACTGTATATATATATATATATATATATATCACCTTAATCTCAACTATATATACTATACCACATATATGTATATATATATATATATATATATATATATATATGTTTACATATATACATATGTATATATATACATATATACATATATGTGTATATATATATACATATATACATATATGTGGTATAGTATATATAGTTGAGATTAAGGTGAGGGTCCGGTGATTGTGTTACAGCTACGTGAGGGTCTCAGTTCTGTGAACTAAAGTGAATGGCGTACAACACCTCCCATAAACCAAAGACATTTCTAGTGCTAATCTGGCCGTTACAAAAACCATATGTTCTTCTAAATGTGTTTGTCTTACGGATGATCTCAGATCAGTCTTCCGACGCATCATTCCAACCAATTAGTTTTTTTCCCTTTTCAGCTTAGGTGGATAAATTCTGATCTGATATTTGTCTTGAGGCTGAAGCTGTAGAATAAACAAATATTAAATAGTCACTGCAGTGATCAGTGATCAAACAGGGTTACAAATGTTTAGTTAACTACTTCATGTTACCAGAGGACGGTGATAGTCCAGACAGTGTAGCAGGCAGTTGTAGTTGTATTTTTGGTATAAAATGTAGGTATGACATTAAATCATTTTGTGATTGAATGCATTGTTTATATGAAGCTTATTTAGTATAAAATGCAGATTCAGCCACAGAAAAACATTTGATACAGCATTACAGCATTAACTTCATTGACATGGCCATCGTAGTTAAACAGTCATTAGTCGATTGGACATTAAGTTTTTTTTTTAGAAAACGAAATTTTTTTCCAGTTCTGAGAGATAAAAACTATATTTAAAAAAAAAAAACTATATATATATATATATATATATATATATATATATAATAACTTTCTTTAAAATATCAATTTAAACCATGATTTGACCTAAATCTCTCTGCAACATATGTCTGTGACTCACGCTTGATATATTTCAATATACTTTCTTTGGTCGCATGTCTCGCTTACATCTAGCTGCCCCACATAATACTGTACATTCATCTGCTATCTGTTATCAGGTCTCAGGGGCAACGGTCTCCACAACTGACACCCAAATCCCACTGTTCCATACTGTGAGCCTTCCTGTGGGTGGTGAGCCCACTAGAAATGATGTGGGTCGGAAGGTGCTATGATCAGAGCACTTTAGTGATAACCTTTCAGCTGCTGGATTAGAACCTGAAGCCTTGGCGACCCAAGTCTGCTTGCTTAACCACTATACCCCGACATAATACATAAAGCTAAATTGAAAATTTGAGCTAACAGGAGACAAATGTCTTTGAAAAGTTGTGAATACAGGCTAACAGAGTGGTAAGACTGGAGAAGAGCTGATGAAAAAGAAAGCTACATTAACCCATGTTATGTAAACACTACTTATAAAGTTGGATTATTGCGACCTTGTCATGCCAGTCGTATATATCTTTTTATGTTGTGTAAATCTGCCACACCTTAAAGACCGGTCTGTGAAGACAATAATTACGTTACAACAGAGTGATTAAATGTAATCTAATCAGTCTGTTGTGCAAAAAAGGTTGGGCTCGGTGTGTGACTGACTTCACTACAGTCGTACCGAGCACCGTGTCCTGCAGAGTCACAGCAGGGGACAATAATCTGAGTCTGTAGAACCAACTGAACAGTAATCCAAATCTTCAGACGTTCTATTTTCTTGCCTCTGTTATCGAAATACTTAGTCCGACCACTGACCAACATTCAGGCCAGAGCAGGTCAGACGAACTGAACCAACAGTTTTGGAGGATTTCTTGTGTTGGAACAGTAGGATTTATCCAGAGTCTTGTGTCTATGCCCTTCATCTGTCCGTTACTGTCTTCAGAGGACGAGGCCAGGGAGTACACACAGATTAGTGTGTGAATGATTGTTTTCTCGCATACACTAGAATGTGTGTGTGCGTGTGAATTAGAGCACAAGTGTGTGTCTCCAGTCCTTCAGCCCCCAGTACAGTAGGTCAGCAGGTGAAGATTTACTCCATGATAAGATGGTCATCCCAGCCCACTTCTTATGTCTGCTTTGTTGTCATGTGAGGGTTTGTGTGTGAGAGCGCGTGTGTGTGTGTGAGTGTGTGTCTGTGCACCCGTGTGTGTTGTCTGTGTTGACTGTACATTAGCGGCTTTGTGGTGTTTCAGGAGACAGATGGAAGAAATGCTCAAGACTAATTTAAAGGGAGTTAATCTGATTAATAACCGCCATAATGGACAGAAGGTTAAAACATACACAAACACGGTGTGTCTGTCTGTCTGTCTGTCTGTCTGTCTGTCTACCCAGCCACCTGTCTATCTATCCGTCTGCCTGTCTGCCCGTCTGTTTGTCTGTCTGTTTGCCATTCCTGCCTGTCTGCCTGTCTGTCCATCAATATATGCATCTGTCTGGCTGTCTGCCTGCCAGTTCATCTATATGTGCGTCTGTCTGTCTGTCTGTCTGTCTGTCTGTCTGCCTGCCTGCCTGCCTGCCTGCCTGTCCTTATATATATGCATCTCTGTCTGTCTGTCTGTCTGTCTGTCTGTCCATCTATATATGCATCTCTGTCTGTCTGTCTGCATATGCATCTGTCTGTCTGTCTGTCTGTATATGCATCTGTCTGTCTGTCTGTCTAAATAAAAACCATTACTCAGGGTCCACTGTAGGGTCCACTATTTATGCTTTTTACTGAAAAATGCATCAACACGTGGGGCGGGGCACCAAATGTTACCCTAACGGACCAAATCTCGGACCAACGCCCGACATTAGAAAAGTTCTCCAGGTCAATTTCTGCTCAGACTCATAGGGAACAGGATCTGGACGTTCACTGCAGCAGTTTCTATGAAGACAGGTCGCCGTGATCTGTGTCTCATTAACTTTATTGATCTGCACTGAGGTTTCCACCTAAAATATTCCTACCACAGTGAGACATCTCTTGGATTTACAGCCCAGCGCTCGGAGTGGGTTTGTTCACTGACAGGTTCTCTGGTGTAGAGGAAATATTTGCAGAGTGAACACACAAGAGCCTGGCCAATATGAATGTTTTATTTTCCTTTTTTTTGAACAGATCACCAGGGTTGGCATTCATATCACCTGAGTCAGAGCTCTCCCACAGCTTCATGGGAAACTGTACTCAGTTTCAACCTGTCAGCTGAGGCCAGGATTGGCCAATGACAACACGGCTGAAAACAAACGCTAACTTAACAAGTGAAAGATTTTCTCCATAGATTTTCAACAAAAATGCTTTTCACTGAGCTGTTAAATTGATAAATAAAATAAAAATAAACTTTTCCTTCTGAACAAAAACAAAACCTGTTTTTAACCCAGTGAATGGAATGGAATATTTTCCTTTATCTATTACGTCACTGGACTATCATAACTGTTACTCATGTAATTATTAACATGTAATTATGTATTAACAATCTGACGGTGCTTAATCTGAGGTGCGTGGCCCCCTCACAGTACATAAAGGTATAGTAGTCAAATTATGTGAATAATTATGTTTTATTTAAAACCAGTAAAATATAACAAATTCCAAAATTGATTTATACAACAAATGTGTCAAAACTCAAGACTCGTGGGACGGATGTGGTCAGTGTTTCATGAAGTGCTAAACTTCTGCTGAATTTCTTCAACCTGATAAACTGATGAGATTACTCAGAAATGCAACTTTAATAAATATTCATCAATTTGCACAATGTGAAAGTGAGTTTGACTGCCCTGATTTACACAGTGGGTTAACTCCACAATTTCATTGCGCTCATTGTTTTAGTGTAGTTCTGACCTTGTCCTGCAGGGGTGGCACTAAAGCCCTGGTGAGACTTGAACATTACTAGAATGATCCCAGGCTTAAAAGGGGAATATTTTCCACAGAGTAAAATGTAGAATTAGAGATTAATCAAGCAGAAGATCATGAGAGTCAGGAGCTTTTTGTTTGTACACAGGCACCAACAGGCTACTTCCTGAAGCTGAAGATATGGTAATGAGACCCTGGGGGGGGTGGTTGTATTGCATAACATGGAGCTGATTCATTCCTATCTCTCTCTCTCTTTCTCTCCTTCCTTTTCACAAACACCAGAGTTTTCCTGGTGGCCTACTTTTCATATCAGAGATGCACAGCCTTCCTTTGGCCTATTTTTACTCAGTGATGTATCAGCAGGCTACTGTGACTCGTGTGTGTGTGTGTGTGTGTGTGCGTATGTGTGTCACGGGTGTTATCGTTCTTCAAATCACCCATCTTTATGTTCTGACCTATTTCATGCAGCACTGAGGGTCAAGTGGCTGCAGTGACCCAATGTGTCCACAGGGCGGACAGGACTCTGCAGAAACGCGGACGCCGTAGGGTTTCTCACTCTGTCTGCACGGTTGTGAAAGCTGAGACACAATTTTTGTGGCTGGATGCAAAAAAATTTAGGACTTTGTTTTCCGTGCACAGATATGAACTGTATTTGGGAATTCTGGTCAGGTCCAGGTCAGCGCTTTACACCAAAGTGTGACAATACTTCATAGGTTCAGATTAGGAAAGATCAAAAATACTTCAATCATCACACAGTATCACTGTTTCCATGGTGTATTATTAGCTGTGATCCAGTTCACTCCAGTTACTACTGTACTTAAGTCTGGAGTACTGTAGTTAGGACTACAGTACTGTATGTCGAAATAGACTGCAAATACATACAAATAATTGAATTGGGAATTGATCTGCGTCAAACCAAAGTGAACAGTGGACAGCTTTGATGGAACCCTCAAACCCCGGAACCCTCTAGACCAGGGGTGGGCAAACTTTTTGACCTGTGGGCCACAATTTCTCCTAAAATTGGACACGGGGCCGAGTCAAGAGCAGAGAGATGGAGCGTTCGTGTAAGCTACGTTCGCGTAAGCTAAGATAAATGGCAAGTAAAAGTCATGTATCAAACCCAAAATACTACATTTCTAATAGCCTTTATTATGTCATCTACTGGGAAAATGCAGGCATTGTAGGGAAAGTCAGAAGTTTAATTATAATATAAATAAATTATTTAATTTGGACAGGGATGGCGGGCCGCATAAAAAGGCTCAACGGGCCGCATGTGGCCCCCTTAGTTTGCCCACCCCTGCTCTAGACCTTAGTGTGGTTTCTTAGCCGATGGACCACCACAGCCCTAAAACACATTAAGGATTACTGAGAAGTACAACTCTGTTGATGGCACAGGTGTCAAACTCAGGCCCGGGGGCCAACTCTGACCTGCAGAGTAATTGGATTTGGGCCACCAGATCATATCAAATGTGCACTACAGTTGGTCCTCCAGTATAAAGCCCTTATTTACTGGCAGGATTTGTAATATTAGTGATGCATTTTTTTTGCAGGAGACCCTAGCACCGCCATTGCATTTAATATCTGGCGAAGGGGAAATATATACAGTTTATTTTTCAATAAATATTCAATCTGGCCCGTGACTAAGGGACTGTTTTTAATTGTGGCCCACTTTGAATTTGAGTTTGACACCCCTGGTATATGGTTTACCTCCTTATAGATCCTATTCCCACTAGGCTCTTTAAGGAGGTGTTCGCCACTCCTTCAGAAACCCTCCCAGGGCCCAGAGGTCCTAGCTAATTATAGGCCCATCTCCAATTTGGTTTTTATCTCCAAAATCCTAGAGAGAGTTGTTGCTGACCAGCTCTCTGATTACTTAAATTGCAACAATCTATTTGAGACCATCGAGTCAGGCTTTAGGGTTAATCATAGCTCTGAGACAGCTCTGGTCAGAGTCACTAATGACATTCTGATGGCGTCGGACCAGGGTTTTATTTCAGTGCTAGTCCTGTTAGATCTTAGTGCAGCATTCGATACGGTTGACCACCAGATTTTACTGAGGAGGATGGAGAACCTACTGGGAATCAGTGGCACTGCCTTAAAATAGTTTTAGTTTGTACTTAACTGACCGATATCAGTTTGTTCAGATTAATAATACTCAGTCCCCCCACACAGAAGTCAGCCTTGGTGTCCCACAGGGATCAGTGCTTGGTCCAATCTTGTTCACCCTTTACAAGTTCCCACTGGGTGATGTCATCAGAAAACATTCATTTGGCTTCCAAAAATTAGTTACCTCGAGAGCAACTGGACATAGTAGGTTTCTTGAAATGAAGAAGCCTCTTGGATGAAGAGGTAAAACGTCTTCAAGAAACCTACTATGTCCAGTTGCTCTCAAAGTAACTAATTTTTGGATTGAATTATCTGGATGACTGAGAATCTACACAGACAGATTCAATTGACTTCCACTGTTATGCTGATGACGCTCAATTGTATTTATCAATTAAGGCTGATGAACATGACCATCTACAGCGGCTTCAATCCTGCGTAGATGACATTGAGACCTGGTTGACCCGTAACTTTTTGTTACTAATTTTTTTTTCTAAAACAACTTATAAAATGATTTCCTAATTATTTGTCCTCTGCTGAGGATACATTGACACCCTGGTTCTAAAACAGTCCAGTTCATAGGTGACGTTGTGTAATTATTTCTCAGCATACTGTGGTGAAATAACACAGTTACTCAATGCCATTAAGTCAATGTGCTGTGTGGTTGAGAGCTGAGAGAAACAGAAAGAAAGACAGAGTGGATGAGTGAGCAACCAATGAAAAACAAGTTACACAACAGCAGCTGAGTGTTGGGAGAGGAGTGTGTGAGGCGCACCCTCCCCACCCCCCTCCTCTCTGACCCCGCTGCTGCTGTAACAGTAGCTAACAGATCGGACAGTTGACATGGGCAGAGTCAGTCTTTACATAAGAGTGATTACAGCACAGTGGGTCCATTAGAGCAGAAGAAATAATTGTCCCATTTCGGCAGAACTTCACCTGTACAGTCAATATCTCTAAAGTCACGGGTGATTCACCCGTTACTTCAGAGTTCATTTACCCCATGGAGGAGCTGTTGTGCAATCCACTGTCATGCTTGGTAGCAGGAAGCTTCCTGCAGCAGGAAGCAGCTGACCACAAACAGAGTGCTGCTCTCCTGCTACAACAACAGGGTGATGTTGAGCAGAATCCAGCAATGTTTTTGTACCACATTTTTCTCCCCCCCTCTGTCCCCTCTCTGGGCCAGGGATCTGTTATGAATCGTGCACAGGCTTGTGAAGGAAAAAAAAAAAAAAACACTGTTAAATGAGGGAAAGTAGGTCAGTGAGGAGGGACCGGGCGGGGTGGAGGAGGAAGGGGTAAGGTTGAGTGGAGAGAAAGAGTTATTGAGAGTAGGAGAGGAGGGGGGAGAGGGGTGGGAGGGTTACGTCACATGCCCTGACTGTGTAAACTTCATCAGACTCCCCCCTCTCACTCCCTCTCTCCCTCTCTGTTGTTGTCGTATGAAAAGCAGGTCAGTAGCACACGCATGAACACAGATCCAACTCTGTGTGACTTCACTGCAGGATCAGATCAGATCTGGGGCAAAGACGCCTGGAAATACCTGACAACTGCCTTCATTGTATTTGAACTAATTCATACTTGGTTGTTATTTTTGTAAAACCTCAGTTGATAAAAACACAACACTCTCCTGCTTGGACACACAAATTTGAACTCTGTTTTCAACCCATCACTAAAGTGAACAGTGGGCAGCTTTGAGCGCCAGGGCAGCTGTGGGTCATACTTAGAGGACCCAACAGATGGTGGATTTGTACCTGAAACCCTCTGGACACAAGTCAGTTACCTTAACCACTAGGTCACCAACGCCCCAAACAGTTGGACAAGGGTTCAGGTTGTAATCCACCAGCTGCCAGGTTGCCACTGAGGGGCTCTGATCATATCACCTTCCCGACCCACATAACTTCCAGTGGACTCACCACCCACTGTAAGGCTGACAGTATGGAGCAGTGGGATTTGTGGAGGAATGTGTAAGAGGATGAAGATGAATAAAAAATCATATATAAAAGTCGTGGAAAACTCTTTTAGACCCACCTGCTGTTTTCTTCAATTTCTTTGTTCATTTTAATGCCTGGTTCCACTAAAGGTGCATTTGTTTGTACAAATGTAATGTTCATCAAAGTTTAATTTCAGAGTTGATATCCAGACATTTTCAATGTTTTTGAAAAAAAAAAAGATTCCATGTTTTCCTGTTTTTTTTTATTGTATTCTTCAGGTAATGTTCCTTCAGTGATACCAGGCAATAAAATGAACAATAAATTGAAGAAAACAAGGGTGTTCTAATATTTTTTTCCAAGTGTGGCTGGATAACAAACAGGCTGTAGATCTAACCTGTCTGGTTCATCTTTAAATACAGTCCATTACTGTTGTTTCACAGCCTATGTTTGCAGTCAGTTTCTAACATACACACCAAAAACAGAACAATAATAAAGCTGTTAGCCTTGTTCTCAGTTAGCCAGCAGCATTAAGACAAAGACATAATGAAAACCTGTAGTTAAAAATAAAATAAAAGATATTTATAATGTTGTTTTTTTAATGCGACCAGTCGGACAAAGACAGGGCGTTTGTGAAGGTCAGCTGCGACTGTGCTGAAGCTGCTTCTACACAGTGTTGAACTGGGAGCTAATGTTATTGACACTTGTCCACACAGCTTTATTTGAAGAACTGGATCCTGGTCGTGGACTCGAAGTGCAAACAAAGCTGCAGCGCAGAGGTAAGAAACCATGAAGACAGGGAGTTGGAGCAGAGACAGATGACAAATATTTATTGAGAAAAGCAAAGAAAAAAAGAAGAAAAAAGAAATTGACCTACTTTTCATTTTTCTTTTCTCTCACTGCACTTTTTTAACAACACACCTGTGGAATCAACCATGTTTGATCAAATAAAACCATTCTCTGTTTTTATTACTTGGAGGCAACATTTATTGTTCAAATAACTAAATATATTTTCTTTGTAGATAAACTGGGAACAAGTGTCAAGACTAGGAAACAGGCGGAGGTTCATCCTAAGTAGGTCACATGACCCAGGTAGGTCTACCTCCATCCAACCTGCTTAAGACTGCAATGATTTATACCAGTTTATATCAAACACAAATAAAGCTTGTCATTCAATGCATTGTGACCTTCACTTTGGCTCAGAGGCAACGCCTCTGTCTTTGGTGTAAAACTCCAGGGTTCTCCTCCCGGGAAACTTTGAATCCCGGTTAGGGCGGTTAGCTTCCAGTGGGCTAACCACCTGCAGAGAGTTACGATACGGTGCAATGTGATTTGGGTGGCAGTTGTGGAGACTTCTGCCTCATGACCTGGAAACAGATGAAAATGAATGGATGGATGGATTCTGAGCACCACAAAGTTTAACTGGAATTTGTTCTTAACCATTTCTGTAAATGAGTACAACAGTGGTGGCCTATTGGTTAAGGAAGCCAAGCTGGGTCCACAAGGCTTCAGGTTCTAATCCACCAGCTGTCAGGTTGACACTGAGGCGCACTGAGCATAGCACTGTCCTGACCCACATAACTTCCAGTGTACTCACCACCCACAGGAAAGCTCACAATGTGGAGCAGTGTGATTTGGGTGGCACCACCTGCCCCTGTAACCCAGCAACGGATAAGCAAAGGAAGATGAAAGAGTTTCTGTAAAATAATTTTCTGGTTAATGTGACAAAAAAAAACAGAAGTCCTGTCCTAAAAACCCTCGCAGTTTTTAGAGTATGACTAAACCTGAAAATTCCCCTTGAAAACTAGGGGATTAGTGCACGTGTGTGTGTGTGTGTGTGTGTATGTGTGTGTGTGTTGGGGGGGAGGTGGGGTTATGTAACATGGATGCTGCAGTATGTAGGTCAGCAGCACAGGGACAGCCGGGCTGGAAAATAAAGGACTGAGTGTGTGTCAAGGGTTTGTCTTGATAACGAGCACATACATTCACGTGTGCATTTTATAATCCAGATTATTGTCGGTAACTTTAGGTGGCGCTCTTGCAGAGAACAAGTGCGCTTTTGCTCCCGCTGTGCCCGCTGATTGAAAACCACGGTTAGCCACAGAGTTCATACTGAACGTTCTCCTGCTGAGTAGGGAAAGTGAGGGAGACAGAGGGGGAGGAAAGGGGAGAATGTTATTGTGCAATGAAAACTAAACTGTTCCAGCTTTGGACATTTGTGTCCTGGTTGCTGCGTGTTTTGAGTCTTCTGTAACCAACACTGAGCCAGTGACGCGCTGTGACCCACTTTTCACTTTGGAGAAACCTGAGCTGTCTGTTGGATTCAAACTGAAACAACACATTCACAACACAGTGATGGAAGAGACTGACTTTAGTGTTTGATTATTTTTATTGAAGAATAGTTTAATGACCAATATTTTTATGTGATATTTTGTGTAATTTTCTAGGATTTTCATCTAAGCCAGATGTTCTCAACTGGTCTGCCTTTAGAACCCACCATCACACCATCCCAAGAACGGCTTAATGTTTTTCAATCATGATTAATCATGTTAAACAACAATTGTAATTATGATTGTTAACAGTGGGCTCACCACCCAAAGGAAAGCTCGCAATGTGGATCAGTGTGTGTTGTGTCGCAGAAGTGGAATCACACAAGATACAATACTTGGCTCTCTTCTTGTTTAGATTAGTTGTCATTTGTTCTCAAAAAGTAGTTGTTTATTACATTGTTGCCACTGAGCTTAGCACCGTCCTGACACAGATAACATCGTGTATAGTGTGATTTGGGTGATAGTTGTGGAAACTGCTGCCCCTGAGACCCAGTAACAAATAAGAGTACGAATGAATAAATTAATCAATAATTACAATTAGTCATGATTAACTATGATTGCAGTGGTGAGCCCAATGGAAGTTATGTGGGCCGGGACGGTGCTATGATCAGAGCACCTCAGTGGCAACATGGCAGCTAGAGGATTTGAACCTGAAGCCTTGCAAACCCAAGTCCGCTTCCTCAACCACTGGGTCTAATCTTGATTTACAAAATTAAGAATGATCCTTTCTAGACAAGACCAACACTATTTTTCTATATTTTGCTGTTATCATGGTACAAATGTGTTTAAGGCTGAATCCTATTTGGTGGAAATTTCTTTTAAATGCATTCCTTTCTACATGTTTGTGTAGAGAGAAAAAGACAGTGAAAGACGGAGACAGAGCCCAGTTCATTCTGGTTCATAAAAATTACTCACAAACTTCCAAAGACACACTTGTAAAGTCAACAACCTTTTTATTTCCTCCCACTCTGAATGTTCACATTCAAAAATGAGTCTTTTTTTTTAATTTTTCTTCCGTTCTAACCATTCTGCATATCCATGTGAAGTATAACAAATACAAAGTCACTTCTGGACAAGCATTCAATTATTTTTTTTTTTCCAAAGTTGGAAAGACTTCCGGCAAACAGCAAAGTTTACACAGTAACACGTAATACAAATGGTGAGTGGGGGGTAAGTTCGGCAAAGGGGCAAATACACAGCACAACCTGGAGGAGTGAGTGGGAGGGGGCAAAATGACACAACAGGAAGTTGGGAAAAATACGTGAGAACAACGAGAACAACAACAAGAAGAACAATAATAATATCCAAAATAACAGCAGAATATCATAGAAAATAACAATAATATTAAAATAGTTATAAAATAATAATGACAGCAGTTTACAAGAGAGATCGAGATAGAGCTAGAGAGGCGAAGAGAGAGACTTTACATTTATACACAGTGACCAGGCACCAGGAAGTGAGAGAGTCAAACATGTACAGTCTGTGTGACTTACTGCAGCTACTGGAGCAAAAACAATTCAGTGCAGAGGTGAGTGAGGGTCAGTCAGTGAGGGGACGAGGGACAAACACAATAAAGAGGCACCTGAAGAAGAGAGCGAGAGAAAAAAAGAGATAGAAATAGATAGATAAAGAGAGAGAGAGAGAGAGAGCAGCTTTGCTGGTGGCGACTACAGAGATATTAGCCAGACGACTGCTGTCTGGAAAACACAGATGTATTGATTTTTTTTCTGCCGAACTGCTGGCAAACATGACACTGTGTGTGTTTGTCAGGTTCTGCCGACAGCTGTGTGACTGCATAGCCTTGACTGATGCAACAGTTAGTGGCTGAGACTGTTTTAACAGTGTCAAAGACCTGGGCTCACCTGAACCAGAAACCAAAGTCTTTTTTTTTCAGTTTTGTTCAAGTTGAGGCTTTATTTTTAAGAATATTTTTTTAAGCCAAGAATAAACACGAGGTCACTGCATTCAAATTGAAAAGAATAAATAAAAATGCTTGCTAAATGCTAAAAAAAAACAACAAACATTTTTATTTATTATTTTTATGAATGCAGCAATCTACAGTCGGATGATACCTGGTGTCTCCACAAGAACAAACTGATCACTTCTAAGTTTACAACTTCCTTAAGCCACTACTTTATTTTTTTTTGTAGTTTTTACCACAAAACATTTTCTTCTCAAAATATATATATTCATTATATGTAAATTTATGTCACAGTAATATACATTCTAAGTGCTTCAGAATTAATTAAGGGCTAGTGTGGGGACCATGTTGCGGGATCATCGTCGTTAAGTTTTTCATGGGTTCAGAGCATCAGACGTGATATATTAAGATCATTGTTAAAATAATGATCGATTAAATAAAAAAAAAAAGGATAAAAGTAGAAGTAGTTGCTAAGTAAAGCCATGAAGGTGACCCTAAACAGATCCGCTAGTTTTTGAGGTACTGGTCAGAGCCAGTTCTTGGCATAGGCCACATAGGCAGTCGCTTAGGGCGCCATCTGCTGGATCAGGCCTTGCTGTAATCCCTGGGGTTACGATTCTCAATCTCGCCTAGGGCGCAAAAAAGGCTAGAGCCGACTCAGGGCACAGTAATAAAGTAACTTTTTTTGCTAAATGAGTTAAGAGCTGACATCTTTATTTCTTAAGGATAGTCTGGAACCAGTGACCCAGAACAGAAATGCTTCAGGAAATGTGTCTGATTTGGACGTGAATTAAAACTAGCTTTACTCACTTTACAAAACCAGTGACCCACATCCAGTCTTCTGCAGCAGCGTCACTTTTGCAACACAATGGCTACGTTTGTTTGTTTTTTGTTTTTTTTTTATGTACAGTCTATGGTTTCAGAGGAAGGACCAACGTCATTCTTTGCCAAACCAAGAGAGATGTGTATCTTTGGTCACGATGCCACAGTAAACTCTGACCAGTCACCGAGGCAGGTAATGAATAATCAGATGAATGAATAATTTCACTCCTCAGTGAGTTTCACTCTGTTCCCTCCCTCGTTAATCAATGTATTCATTTTAATAAAAGTGAGAGGTAGGAGAAAAGTAAAGGGAGAGAAGTGACACAGTGACACTTGTTTCATGAACTCCTCACACTGACGTGAAACGTTACTTCAGTCCTGAATTATAACAAGGTCAGACCTACACTGTAAACCTGAAGGTTCAACATTCATTGGAAAAACGTAGTGTAACTACTGGGAGACACTGAGAACTGAGTCTTCCTTGAAGGTAGAGGCATGACTGATTTGCGCCTTATAATGTGGTGTGCTTTATGTGTGGATTCTGGTTGCGTTGCGTTTATAGCAGCGCTCCAAATTCTGCCACTTTGTTTGAGTTCGACTTTCTTGAGCTACAAAGCCGCACCGCATTACGGACAGTGTAGCCAGAGGCCTTGTGCAGTAATACTGTATTATACTGTGTTCTTACAGCATGGAGTAATACGTCCTGGGCTTCAGTGTAATAGTATGGGGTGTATATCCCTCTACGTCACCAGTTAAGAAATAGGCTTACGAAGCAGATCTGAAACTCAAGGCTGTTAAAACTGTTTTCTGAATTTCTGAAAGAAGAATAAACTGAAAAAGTGAGTGTGTTGTTTTGGACTAAAGTTCGACTTACTTTATGTCGCTCAGTGCCCCTTATAGTTCAAAAGATGCGGTACTAAGAACCTGTAGAGTATGTAACCATTCTGTAGAACTGTTTTTAGACGTGTAATTACAAAAAGAAATGGCCCAGAAGCTCTTGGAACCTATGGGGCCACAGTACAACGTAGTGTTATTGTCTTTCTTTTACTCTGGGGCAAAGATTAGATATGAGGCTGGGCAATAGTTACAGTGCCAGACTATAACAGCGTAGGTGACACTCCAATAGGATACTGACCTATCATTTTATGAAAATAAGAAAACTTTGGATTAAAAGTGTTCCCACAACTTAGCCTGCCCCCTTTTGGATTGCTGAGTAATTGTTTCAGGCAGTTTTCGGCGTATCACAACAAGCGGAAAAATATTTCCATATATAGGAAAAGTCAAACATCTAGATTCCAAATGCATTTACAGAGATTTTTTTTTACAGTAGAATTAACAAAGATTTCTATTTAAATTGAATGAAATCCCTGGTTTACATTACTATACATTTGAAAAAAGTGTGTGTTTTTTATTACCCTGTTAAGGATCCCAGCAGGAGCCGGGTCTGTGAACTGATTCAGGTTTAGAGTGTAGCTGTAATAGTAATGGGAAAGAGTTGGACAAGTTGGGCTGCACCATCTCATCATTACTCCCGCCTCTTATGGCGTCCACCCCTCCCACTACTGGATCCCTTTTTGCCTCCTTCCTTTTTCACCTCTGCCTTCTCATTCTCAGGATGTTTGTCATCCATGGAAAACTCTGTATCGTTCTCCGCATTGGCCTGACTCACATTGGGATTATGGGACAGGGCCAAATAAGGATGCTGAGGCAAGGTGGGTGAAGGGGACATGGGAGCGATCACTGTGCCATCTACCTGGGCTCTTGAAGCCCCATTGGACAATGCTCTGTACTTGAGGCGGAGCTTGTGAGGCAGGGCTGTGCCTTTGACCTCAGCTTGGCACTCTCCGTTTGGACCAGGAGCTCCCATTGCTTTCTGATGGTAGCTGCTGATGTCAGAGGAGGATGAAGAAGGTGATTCGTCATCAGTTGAGCCCTCTTTGTCAGAGCTACGTGGATCTCCGTCGCTGGAGGACGTGTCTTTAGCGGAGGAGTTCTCCTGATAGAAGCCTTCAGTTCGAGGACCTCCCTCGTAGGTGAGCACCGGGGGCTCTTCATCCAGTGTGTTGAGGTAGCCATTGTTTTGTGTAAAGGAGGACTTGGCCTCCTCAGCATTGTGAATCAGATCAGGAGCAAAGGGGTTCTGGTTGCTCCCTGCATTCTGAGAACTGTTCTCCTGAATTTGGCAGCTGTAATGATGGTGGATGTCGTCCTGCTGTGGATTGCTGGCGGAGAACCTTTGCTGCATTTCCTCCGCTGCTTCAGAGTGAGCACTGGTGTAGTCATACTGAGGCGAGTCCAAAGTCTTTGTCCTCTCCAACTTCTCTGCCACCTCGGTGATGGTCACTGAGCAGTCGGAGAACTTGGGCCTCTGCTGCACTTGCTGGTCTTCGACCCTCTGACTTTCCACGGGGTAACAGCCGCTGCTGGAACGATACAAGATGACGCTCCTCTGAGCAGGAGTGGCAGGAGGAGCAGGATTTGACGCTTCCATGTTGCACAGTTGCTGCTGCTGTTGCAGTTGGTAGTCCATGACGTTGTCAGCATGCAGGGTGTTTTGCTGGTGGGCAGAAACCAGAGCGCTATGACTGCCTTGGTAAGCCCCGTTTGGCATCCCGTTTGTGAACCCCTCTGGAATCCCACTGCTCTCCAGCCTGGTCATCTCCAAACTTGTGGGTTCTGTCTTTATGTTGTAGCCCACAGGCTCTGGACTGGAGGATCCGTCTGACATATCTGAGACGGAGCCCCTGGGAGAGTAGTTGGGGAGCGCAGTGTGGCGCTCGCCTCGGCTCGACTGCTCAGGTTCTGACGAGTCAGAATTGAGCATCACCTGGGATGCACTGGAGTACCCACTGCTTGAGAGGTAGGTGTTAACGTTTGGTGTGCTGTTGCTGCTCCCATTGCTACCAGTGCTGCCACCTGCAGTACTGTTAGAGATCTGCTGGCTTTTCTCCATATAGGATGCAGTGCTAATGAGGCCAAAGCGCAACTTAAGCTGAAGGAGCTCCGTCTTTAAACGAACATTCTCCTCATTCAGTGCCATGACTCGGTTCTCCAGCACCATGTCATTAAGGCGACGCTTTTCCCTTGAGCGTTTGGCCGCTTCGTTGTTCTTCCTCCGTTTTTCCCAGTATGAAGCATCTTTCTTCTCATCTGATATGAACTCTCTCTTGCGGCGAGAAGTCAAAGCAGGTTTGCTACCTTTAGACTGGCGGCTGATTCGCCCTCCACTTTCGGGATCTGGGGATGGGAGGCCCTCACTAAAGGAGGAAAATTTGTCTGCTTCCATGATATTCTTGTTGCTGGTGGATTGGAGATGCAGATTTAAATTTTCCATTTGGGGGCCAGAGTACGACTCTAGCAAAGGGCAGAGGGGGGAGGGACAATAAAAACAAATCTTACAATAAGAGCCTTTGGCTTTTTGACTAGGTGTTTAGGCCTATGTCGCAGGATCAGCAAAATATTCTTGGTGAGGTATTTGTGATATTTTTAGAGAAAGCCTCATTGATTTCTGCTGCGTTTTCTTCAAGAAGATGACATTCAAGTGTCCAAATTAGCCAGGAAGATTAAGAAGAGGTGGAATTCCACAAAAATCGTAGACATTGAAATTGTGTTGTGTATGACCAAAGGGATAAATAAAGTTTGGGGGTTAAAGACAGGTTGTTTGGTCAAAGCTGGAGTGCCACGTTCTTCACACTCTCAAGGTGTTTCCACACAAACTTGAATTGACAGTTTTTGTCCAAGTCAGCAGCAGAACCGTGTTCTCTGTCGGGCTGCTGCTCTTCTTCTCTCTGTGTTCAACAGTGTAGAGGTCGGTCACTGGGATTCCTTTAAGCTGTTGTTCAGTGCTGCAGTTTGCTGACGACTACCTGGTTTATGAGAGGGAGGACAAAAAGGAAGAAGAGAGACGTCATTAGTTAAAAATGTTTATACTTTGCATCACATTTCAACATTTGTTCAGCGTGTGCATTAGTTGGTTGAGTTGACTGTACCAAAACAGTGTTACAGTCTGAAATTATTAATTTAATTGTACATTGTGTTAATGAACAGTATGGATCTATTGCTGGATTGTGAACTGGTTAAAGACAGTTTCCAATGCTTGAAATAAAAACATCATGTAACAGAGCTTGAGGAGGAGACTGTGGTCATACCATGAGACCAGATACTCTAGTAACCCAATTTTAAAACAAGATGGTGTTCAAAAGGAATGTGGAGAAAACCGAAAGAAACAATGTTTTACAGAGATTCTGCAAAGAAAGGAATTTTTCTAGTTCATATATGAAGTTAGTGAGATAAAGAGGACCAGAGCAGTGCGAATAAGAGGAGGCTAGTACACATAATATTGAAAAAAAAAAAATCATAATACTATTGTAAAGCAAACAAAAAAATACCCCTGAATCATATAATATTCTGAAAGTGACATCACTAATAAACAGCGATCAAATCTGGGAATAACGAAAGGTCCAAGCCAGGCTTCTAGGATTCATTCTTCTGTTTCCTATCTGCACAAACATTTCTTTTCAGAGCTTTGGGGGCAGGAAGATCTCCATCACAGCTGTAATAGCTCAGGGTTTTTTTAGTGTTTTTTTTTTACCTGTGGTAACTAACGCAGCGGCTAAGAATTACACAACACCACAAGTTTGCAGAACCCCCTTAATTTAATGTCACCACTGAGAGGAAGCTCTGGCCAACCACTAGGCCCTTAGCTTAGAGTTAATGATGACAACAACAACAAGGACAGGATGTTTGGACAACTATATAATAATTCTATCTACGTCTGTATATTCTTCTTCTCTTTATCGTGGACCATTACAGTGTTGACTACATCTGAAGTCCATCAGAAACACCAAGAAAAGTACTCAAACACACAAGGAATGCAAAAATCTAGGTCACAGCGCGCGCGTGTGTGTGTGTGTGTGTGTAACGATGACTCAACTAGTGGCGTCATTTTTCTTTTGCAACCGTGGAAATAATGGGAGCACAGACTTAAAGTTGGTTCATTACCAGTGATCGCAGCAGCCTCCTTTCCCTCGTTAGTTAAAACCATTCACAGGAGTGCGTCAGACACTTGAAGATTTTTATAAGCTCTACTCCATTTTCTGGTCAACAAAGTAAAATGTTTTAATGTTTTAACTTTTTTAATTCCTTCCTGCAGGGGGCTCTACAATGTATCAAACAAATCTTTCTCTTTGTCCCTTGTCCTTTCTAACAGGACCACGATCACCTCCTTCACCCACGGGCTCTGCAGGCCAGGTAGAACTATCTACAACATGTCTGTGTTTGGACAAGATGGTTTTATATGGTTTACAACCTGTTCTGTACAATGTATAGGGTGTCGTTGAGACATGGAACATGTGTCATCTGCTGCCTTTTGTGCTAAAATTATTATTATAATTTTAGCACAAAAGGCAGCAGAAGGCTGATCTATGTTCAGGGTCAGAGTCTACTGTAGATGCAGATCTAATTTCCTGTTCATTGGCTAAATGCCTTCCATCACTTGTTTGACTCGTTCTCTTCGAGGAAGCTGAGGTGAAAGGAATTTGGACACCTTCACAGAAAAAAAAAAAAATATGTGGAAACTCGTAGGCTCAGCCAGAAGCCACTGAGATATTCCGCCAAATGTGAACAAGATTTGCAGGAAGCTGTGTATGTGCGCATGTGTGTGTGTGTGTGTGTGTGTGTGTGTGTGTGTGTGT